>CAJNJA010006614.1:0-16773 GCA_905231915.1 Symbiodinium necroappetens
TTCCGATCTCTTCCAGTGGATCTTTAATTTTTGACCTGGACCGGTATTGAAGTTGAAAACCCGGGTATTGGATCCAATACCGGCAGGTCCTTTTATCAACACCAAATAATGCTCCACCATCCCCACAGCACAAGTAAAACAAGCACGCAGCACAAAAGGTAGACAACCAATACCCAAGAATGTTCCCCCAATCTCCCCACTAAATAAGTAAAGGAAGTGAAGAACACAAAAAAGGTAGGTACATAGGGGGGCACCATATAAATATACATATAATATATGTAATCTAATATAGTATAATAAAATACAATATGGTATAATATAACATAATAAAATATAATATGACATAATATACTAAACTATACTATACTATACTATACTATACCATACCATACTATACTATACTATACTATACTATACTATACTATACTATACCATAATGTAATATAATATAATATAATATAACATAATATAATATAATATAATATAATACAATATAATATAATATAATACAGTACAATAATAAATAATTATATACATGAATAAATAAATATATATATATATACATATTATTATTATATATGTATCTATACATATACATATACATATACATATACATATACATATACATATACATATACATGTACATATACATATATACATATATGTATATATATTCATATATAATCTATATATATATATGCACACACACACATATATATGCATGTGTACATGTGTATGTCTGTAACGTGGTATAACATAGTACAGTATATTGCAGCACAATATAATATAAGAAAATGTATCATAGTATAATATGACATGAAGTAGTAACTAGTACAAAGTAGTGTAGTAGAATACAATATGTAATGTCAGATAATATGATATGTACTGTACGACAATGTAGAATGTAATATTATAGATATAAGATGTAGCATATGTAGTATAGTGCAATATATAATACCATTATATTCGAGTTAAATATTATGCCATGTATGTATGTATGTATGTATGTATGTATGTATGCATGTATGTTTAGGCGCGTCCACCAGACTCCAAGCCCGCAGAAGAAGAACGTATGTATGTATGTATGTATGTATGTATGTATGATTGTCATAGCCATGTTTCTGCAGGTTAGCTGCCACCCGCCGCTTGAGTGGAGAACGTACGCAGGCTACTGCATGGTGTGCGGTCTCTTTGGAACAAGCGTCACTGAATGATGTTCCTTGCATCGCGGCCCAAGGCTCGAAATGAGCTTGAGTTGACATAGAAGCTAAGATGTGGTATCGGGGTAAAAAAACGCCATCCGTGAGTTGCACGTGAAAAATGCTTTCTCCGTGTACAGCATGAGTTGGACTCGACGATGTGCATCGAGATTGATCGAGTGAGGGGAGCCGTGTCAATGCCGCGATGGCTGGTAAGTAGGCTGACACATGGCTTCGAGACGTGGGGTGCGACTCTGAGTCTGAAGTAGCACTTCAGTCGCTGTCGAGTGAGTGGTGCGTGGCAGGCCAGGCTAGCTGCTGCCAGTTTCAGTCAGCATGTTTTTGAGGCACAGTATGCTTCCAGCACAGACCTGCTTTCTGATGCGCTGTGCGTTTCGCGTGCAGGTTCCCAGGTGCGCGACATCCTGGCAGGGCTATAGTGCCGCCCTGAGACCAAGCTGTCGGCCTTGGCTTTGTCCGCAGCCCAACCCGGTCTGCTTATGGGTGTTTCGACATCCTGTAGAGGTGCGACACTACATTTCAGCCACGGATATCGCACTGGCCACAGTTGAAGCGTAGAGGAGGTACCTCCCTCCTTCATTTGATCACTTCATCCACTTCCAGCACAAGGCGACTCTCCCAGCGGTGAATTTCCAGCATCTCCGTGACAGTACACTGATGACGACGGCATCTCTGACTGTTCTATGGCATGCGATCTTCTGTCGGCGCACTCTTCTCCGTTCCGAAATGCAGATTTGGATCCGATATGGGTTGCTGTCATGTGAAAAGCACGGCCAATCCAGGATGCCAAAGATCTCCTTGGCCAACAAGCATCTGTCACACATATATGTATATATATATGTATGTATGTATGTATGTATGTATGTATGTACATATAGAGCTCTATCTCCCTCTCTCTCTCTCTGTGTTGCGGCCGCTTAATCGGAGCTCGAGGCCAGCTTAGACTCGCCAGCGGCAGGGCTGACAGTGCCGAAGCCTCAGAGTATCTCAGAGTGTCTTGTCAGACACGCTTAGGGGCATGTCTGCCCTACACCTAGGGCTCTGCCTTGAGCAAGGAAGCTGGACCGAGGCGGGCATCTTTCGTACAAGTTTGCAGTCGAAACAACTTATGGTGCTTGCTTGCACAGGAAAGTGGATGAAGAGCGTCCAGGCAACGACGTCTCAAAGAAACACAGCCCTCGCTGCTGTGGTGACTGCTGCAGTGCATGAAGTGAGCGACCGCATCTGCTCAAAAGTTGTTTCAGTCTTCTAGAGGCTCAAGCCGCTTATTGTGTGGTCCCTCAACGACATATGAGGCTTCTGACGGCGTGGGATGTGCTATGAATGCTTCGATGTTGATGTCACCAATCTGTTTGAACGTTTGGACGGTTGGCAGGGACAGTCAGAAGAAGAGGTATCATCACTTCTGCAGAAGATGAGCTCCTGTGGCAGCCTAAGCTGTACGCTTGAGTCTGGTCAGATGCTGTTCAATGTTGCCTCAGGCGTCGGGGCATTTCTGCGGAGCACTTTTGTCAAGGGACGGCCAGCGGAGGAGAAAACGGGTGGAAAGATAAGACAGGGCTTGCGTCGAAGTTGTTTCGTGCTTGGGCAGGCTCTGGCGCGGAAATACGAGATCGGGGAGGAGTTAGGTCGTGGGCTCACAGCGGCTCCGGTTCTCCGAATGCTCCCATCGTCAGCTGCTTGAATTTTATCAGTTCAGCAGAAACACCGCCCCTCAGGTGCGGGAGCAACTGCCACAGTCTACCGGGTTCTTGCCTCAGATTCGATGTTGTTGTTGATGCTGCTGCTGTGTTATACTCTATTTACGGTGTACAACATCTGATGTGTGCAGGCAATCCACCTATTGCATACATATGCATATACATGCACACGTACACACATACATACATAAACAATATATATATATATATAGGTAGATAGATAGATAGTGTGTGTATATATATATATATCTATACATACATATACATGTATATGCCCCCCCCCCCCAAAAAAAAAAGATCCGTTCTTTTAAGGACCTAAGACACAACTGCTGTCCTGAAAAAGCCAACCCTTCGCAAACCCAACACATATTGAAATGTCCAACCTTTTGAAGACCCAGACACAATTGCATTGAAGACCCTCAAAAGCAAGATGCAGCCAGTAAGTATTGCTTGCTTTTTGGGACAGCAAACCCTGTCTAGCCCCAGCTTTTTGTACAGCAAACCCTGTCTACCCATAATGTGATTACGTAGCGTAGTTAGCATAGCAAAACGTAAAAGTACATCAACTCAATATACATCTATTACATGTACTGGTCACAAACCGCAGGAGGAAATAACAGTCCCAAAGCAAATTACAACTATTCAGTATTATCTGAACCCGTCTTGTTCCAAATACTGTTGAACTGTAGGATTTGAAGGAAACCGATGGAGCTCTTGGAATGACCTAAGTCGGATGGTAGATCTCAACAACCTGGAAATAGAACTAATGCTGCGAGAAGATTCCTGTGATATCATCTTGCAACCAGAGAACAGTCGTATCCTGGCGTTGTTCAAGCGGAGTGCATATGTATTGAATTCAGGTCATGCACGACATCTGTTGGTAGTCTTCCATGCTGTAGCTAAACGCCCAAAGGAATGAAAGATAATGAAACGGAATGAAGGACGTGAAGTTTGCACTTTGTACCACAGCACCCCGAAAAGACCGATTAACACAGTACAATTTCTACTGTAGGCTTTTTCCATTCAGCTCTAGGTCTATTTTTCACTTCGGCCACTACTTGTTAAATCTAGGTTTTGGGGTCCCTATTTCGTTCCCTTTGTGCTAATCTGTAATGACGTGACAAAGCATGAAATAAGCACAACGGACACGATTTACAGTTCAGTTTGGACACTAGGTCATAATGGTAAATCCGAGTTGTTGCGTGTCTTTCACTTGGAATTACTTTTATCTTTGGTTCTTCTAGGGGGGAATGTGAGTGAACGGTTAGACCAAGATATGACTGCAGGACTGAAGATGGCAAACCGCTGCAAGTGTAGCATTCTGCAACACTGAACCTTGTGATCTACTTGTAAACACAGCATGTAGGCAGCCCAGACAGGAGAATAAAATAGCGCCAGAAAAAACCATAGCTTCAATTAGGATTAGGGTTGGATCCATCTTTGCATGCCAAACTGCGCTGCAGTTGCGAGTCGATTGAAAAGCAGATAGAAGCAGAGGCCAGGAACAAGCGCACTGGTCCTCGACTCAGTTTAGCTCCATGGCAGGGTGGTCCTTCTCTCGTGGTCGTACATTTTGCAAAGCCCAGCAGAAGGCTTGTCGGCGCTGCAATTTCATGCGAGGCCAATTCGTAGCACTGAAAGCAATGTGCAAGACCGCGGCTCAGTTTAGTTGTTGCAGTAACGAATCGCCTCACAGTCAGGGCACGCCTCTTGCCAGCTCGTGCGAGGGACAAGATCCAGGATGAGACCATGCTTCGCAACGAAATCAGCATTCACAAGGCTGAGCTGTCGTTTGAGGATTTGCAGGGCTCCACCCAATCGCGATGTTCTGCATAGACTGAACGGTGATGATACCCTTTTGGCTCGAACCGCCAAACTCCCCACGACGCATGCCAGGAGTGCTTCAAGCTGAAAGGGATTTAAAGAAGACGGAAAGGGATTTAAAGAAGACGAAGCGAGATTGCTCTCGCCACCCAACCTGGGCAGTCTTGACCATGTCTGGGACAAGTACTCGGGAAGTGTCTCAATGGAGTTACGAGATTGCAAACACCGCAAGCCAATCTTCTCCAATTCTGCCGTTGTCAAGCCGCCTGTGCTTGAGAAAGCCGCCAAGGAGAAGGAGAATATGCATCGAGCCGACAGACTGCCAGCCAGCTACTAGGCAGGCAGCCGGCAGGCAGGCAGGCAGGCAGGTCGGCCGGCAGGCAGGCGAGCACCTTGGTCGAAGACCAGCTTTGACTCGAAGAGGTGTGGCAAAAGGTCGACCGCGTATGCTTGTGCAATCCGGCGTCTTCGAAGCTGAAATGGAGAACGACCAGACTCGTGGCAGATCCTGAAGACTTGCAGTCATCCGTGTCTCAACGTGGGAACTGGACCAGGCTTGGTAATGCAAGTAGCTTTCAAGCTGTGAGACATGGTCAAAAGCGGGATAACGAGGACATGAAGCAGAGCAACGGTGAGCGTTGGTGGTGGTGTCACGAGCCCACAGGACTACTGTGCTGGGGAGGCCGTCTGTTTTTTGCCACGCTGGCACCCTACAAAGCGATCTACCCTCGGTGACACGACGGCACATCCCTATGCAGCTGCGGCCGCTCAACAGGCTTTGGCAAGACTCCTTGATGAGCAGATGTTGGCCCGGCGGATGGCCGTGGTCTTATGAACCTACACGAAGAGGACATGAGCAGTTTTTATCGAATGCCGATCGCCCAGCCAATGTCAGGCTGAAGCCTCCATGCGAGTTTCTGTCAACAGAATAAGCCTGTCCAGGAGCGATCTGCGGTTGCATTACTGCAGCCACTTTCCAGCACTGAAGGAGCTAGCAAGCACTTCAAAAACAGAGTTTGTGTGCAGCTTGGTTTTAGTGGTTAACCGGCCTTTTCTTGCCCGCACCTTCTTTTGCATGGTAGCGGAGCTGTGTCCCGGATCCTTGGGGCCAGCTGGAGGTGGGAGCGCTCTGCGCCCCCCTCGGCAGGAAGAAGCGCTCCGGCGCTCCCCTGCCTTAGGCCAGCCGTTAGGCAAAACGGCGGCCATGGACCGGGAAGAGCCACCAGAAGGGTGGCAAAGGAAACAGGAGCGGCCAGGAGGAAAAGAGGAAGGGTCGCCTTGCTGGTGGTGAGCCGGACCAACAGCCAAAGGCAAAGGCAAGAAAGAGGCCGAACAAAGGCCGAAGAAGAGGAGGAAGGTCGAACGAGGCCTTGCTGAAGAGATCCGAGCAGCCCAAGAAGAGGTATCGGCTGAGGATTACGCCAAGGGTGGAGGAGCTGAAGAGGCAGTGGTCTTCGCTTTCCGAGTGGCGGCCCAGCGCGGGCCCAGGGAGAGCGGTCTTTTGCCTCCTGGGTCCGTGGGCGAGCACATCCTGAAGCCTTTCCAGGATCCAAGAAGCAGACGAAGCAGAGGCCTCACGTCTTGCAGGCGGCCAGCAGGGCTGTCAAGCGGCAGCTTCGGGCCCTTAGGCTGAAGAAGGAGAAGAAGGAAAGGAAGAAAGAGACGAAGGAGAAGGCTGAAGAAGGAGAAGAAGGAAAAGGACACCGTCCCCTAGGCTACGGCGATGGAGGCGGGCCGGTGCAGCAGTCTGCTGAGCTGCTGCAGGCGCAGCAGGCGCAGCTGGGCCAGCAGGCTCAGCAGATACAGGCGCTGCAGGCGCAAAGCGCACCTCAATTGGCGCCGGCTTCGAGCTCCTCGCCTTTCTCCTTGCTGCCCCTGGTGGACACGTGTGGGCTTGGAGGACACGTGTGGGCTTGGAAAGCCCGACCTGTTCAAGGGGGACCCGGCGGAGAACCTTTAAGATTGCCTTTGAGGCAAGGTATCCCGAGGCAACGGAGGACTCCTTTATCTTCCCTTGGATGGTCCGCCGCGCGGGCTGGTTGGTGACACGGTACGGTGTCAAGCAGGACGGCCGGACAGCCTATCAAAGGCTGAGGGGTCGAACTTACAAGGGTAAAGTTGCTGAGTTCGGGGAGGTTGTCCTGTATAAGATCTCGAACCAGGGTCTTAGGAAGCTTGAGGATCGGTGGGCTTGCGGGGTTAGGGAAGACCCTGAGCAAGGACGAGCACTTGTTGCAACAGCCGACGGCATCCAGCGATGCCGGTCCATCCGCCGACAGGTCGAAAAGAAGCGATTCGTGAAGGAGCTCTTGGACAAGATGGTCGGGACTCCTTGGCAGCCTCGGGGTGTTCGCGAGAGGACGCACGGAAGGTTGCCCTGGCTGCGACGTCCCTTACGGAGAGGCGCCAGCCAAGCACAACGCCTAGTGCCGGGCAAGGTTCATGGAACTGGTGGCGAAGGAAACCGGCGGACAGGACGCCGAAGATGGAGGGGATGACCCGATGGAAGCCGGAAGGAAGCGCGCCTCAGAAGAGAGCAGCGGTGGAGCAGCCCAGCACCGCCTGCCACGGCGCTCCAGAGCTCGGCAGTTTCGACTGGGAGCGTGCACAGAAGCCTCAGGAGAAACCCCTTCCCGAGGACTTTGGGCAGGAAGCGTGAAGCCGAGGGACCTGCGCAGCAGGGAGACGATGAAGGTGAGATCATCGCGGGGCTTCCCACACTCCACGAGTGGCCCGTTGAAGGTGATCCCGGAGACGCGGTGCTTCTATGTGCTGTGTACGACGAGAGGACAGGAGAAGCCCTCAACGAGGAGCAAGTGAGGGAAGGAAGACCCAAGGAAATGAAGCAGATGGAGACCTTTGGTGTCAAGAACGGCATCAGCTATCAGGAGGCGAAGGCAAAAGGACTACGCCTGGTGAGGTCCCGATGGGTGGACACCGCCAAAGAGATCAACGGAAAGCCCGGCGTGAGGAGCCGGCTTGTGGCGCAGGAGGTGAACACCTACAAGCGGGAGGATGTGCCGATGGGCACTCCCCCTCTGAGGGTGCTTCGCGCCGTGATCTCTCACGCCGCGACCGCAAAGCCAGGACAAAGTGTGAGCAAGAAGCTTGTGGCAAGGTACGACGTGAGCGTGGCCTTCTTCCACACGGAGAACGGTGAAAGGATCGGTGTCGTTCCACCGGCATCCGAGGGCACCCCAGACACCATCTGGGAGCTGCGCAAGGCCATGAATGGAACGAGGGAGGCCTCAAGACAGTGGGGCGCGAAGATCCGGAAGGTGAAGACCGCCAACGGTTGCAGCGAGCTGTTGCTTTGTCCGAACACCTATTACCTTGCAGGTGGTGACGTGGCGCTGTCGTGCCACGGCGACGACTCCTTGGCGAGCGGAGAAGCAAGTGAGCTTAACAAGCTGGACGAGATCATGAAGCAGAACTACGAGGTGAAGGTTCTGCCGAGGATTGGGGACCCCAAGCATGGAGGGGAGACCGAATCTGGTCGGCACTTGGGCCGAGTGATCAAGTGGACGGGCTCTGGGTTCACATGGAAGCAGACCCAAAGTACTCGGAGCAGGTCGTGGAAAAGCTAAAACTCAAAGGATGCAGGGGTGTAGACACACCGTCCTCGAAGGCCACAGGAGCAGGGAACAGGCTTGTGGACCGAGAGCTTGAGAAGGAAAGGGCGGATGTGTTCCGCCGGGTGGCAGGCATCATCCTGTACATGTCGGTAGACCGACCCTCGCTCCAGTTCGCTGCAAGCGAGCTAGCCGAAGGGATGAGCCGGCCCCTCGAGATCCATTGGCTCAGGCTCAAGAGAGTCGGCAGGTACATCGCAACGTGCCCTGTTGAAAAGTGGCACTTTGAGCTGCAGAAGACCCCCAGCGTCCTTGAGTCCTTTAGTGATTCTGACTGGGCGACCGACAAGAAGAGCCGAAAGTCCATGTCGTCGACCTGTGTTTGAAGGGCTGGGCTTGGCTGTACGGAGGTGTTGGAACCAGGGGCCTAGGCCCCAGCACAGGGTTAGCCCGCGCAGCCATGGAGCCTGGCGAGTTTTCTTCGACTGCAGCCCTCAGTCTGGTGGAGCTGGGCAGAGCGGCAGCAGCGGACACTGGTGGCGGGAACTCAAAGCTGAGACGCCGCACTGGCAACGAGGAGAGAGTTTTAGAGGAGCGTGCCTCGGCACGCGGTACAGAGAGCAGTCCTGCCTACGAGGCGGGAGGCAAGGAGAGCCTTGCGTCTGGAAGTGAGAACGCAGGAAGACTTCGTGTGGTGATGGACACACTGTCCTTGCTGACGGTGGCAAAGCTGCAGACAGGAGCCAGGCTGGAAGGACTCCCGGTGACAGGGATCAAGAATGACCTAGTGGATCGTTTGGCACCCTGCTTCATGGATGGAGGCGAGGAGCAACCCACAACGAAGCAGCTCAGGTATGTCCTGTACATCCACGCAAGACGAGCCCAATGCAAGATCAAGTACGAGAACCTCAGGCGCAAGAGCATCGTGTCTGAGTGGATAGCCGGCTGGAAGGTTTGAGTGGATCTCAGCCTGAGGCTGAAGGCCAGCGACCCTCTAAGTGAGCTGGGCTGGCGAAGTGCCAAGCTGAACAGGGAAGGCAGTTGTTCAGGAAACCGGCCGATGTATCGGTCGCTAACCTCCCACTGTGGATGGGTGTCAACAGAATAAGCCTGTTCAGGAGCGATCTGTGGTTAAATTGCTCCAGCCCCTTTCCAGCACTGAAGGAGCTAGCGAGCACTTCAAAACAGTGTTTGTGTGCCGGTTGGTTTAAGTGGTTAACCGGCCTTTTCTTGCCCGCACCTGCTTTTGCAGTTTCTCAAAAATTGCTTGCCAAATCTTCGGTCTTAGGTGGTTCGCGCGGCTTATTTTCCGTCCCTGGCTTGTCAGTGCGCAAGGTCACGGACCATCCGAACATTTTGCGTTTGCTCGAGATCTTCGAGGATGTCCAGCCCCTTAGATTGTTTCACGAAAACGCGGGGTCTGGCTTCTGTCATCCCAAGGACAAGAACCTGTTCCTTGTGACGGAGCTCTGTGGTGCTGGGGATTTGTGGAGGCGCGAACAGTGGCACCGCAGCCTTGATCTTTCGGAAAAGGACGGTGGGGCACAGAAAAGAAAAGCATCGCCTATGTATAACTTTCAAGGGTTGAATCGAGCTTGCCAAATGTTGATCTCAATGAAGAACGGCCACAAAGTATGCCTAAAGAGAACCGGCGGATCGTCAATCCTCCACACTTCATGGCACATCCGAGGCCCTATTTCGGCTATGTATGAAAACCGACTCTTGCAACACTGATGGCTGCCAATGTGTCGTACCCTGCTGTTTGATTTGCCTCCTTCATACTTGGTTCTTCTGCAAGTTCTATATGACAGTATAGTGAGACCACGTATAACTGTGATGCCAAACAGATGCATGGTAGCACCGGTCTAGCATCAAGTAGATGGCATGCGGATTCCATTGAAGTTGACTCGGAGTGGTGCACATCCTTGCTCTCAGCGACTAAATTTCGAAATGGTTTTGTTTGAATTGCGCTCCATAGCCCGAAGATGGGCTTGCGACTCCGGCTCGCTGCGCTCTTTGGGCTGCATTGCAGGCTCCTGCAAGCCAATCAGGACGAGTTCAGTGCGCATGCCCCGAGTGGCGCAGTGTCGTGAGCTGGGAAAATGTCTTCAACATTCTGCAACCATGCTAAGCAATATCGAGGCATCTATGATCTCGGAAGAAGAAGCGTTTGAGCTGCTTGGCCAGACTGGAAAGAGGTCTGTGAGAAGGCTCTCCCGACTTGTTGTCTGAGGATTCTCAAACAAGTGCTCAACAGCGTGGCCGTGAGCACAGACTTTCTTCTCTTGGATGTGGCAAAGCACAGCAGATCAGAACGACCCAGGGCTACTTGCATTCGCGTGGCATCGTTCACCGAGACCTGAAGCCAGGCTCTCTACAAACTTCGTTCCACGTCTCCTCTCTGTCTCCTCTCAATGTCTCTTGTTAAATGACGGAGGCAGAAAGACAATGCACTTGGCATGTGAATAAACGCATACCGACAGTCTGCGGAGGCAAACAAACGGGCATACACAATCGTACATGCAAGCATGTACCTTCACACTTGTATCAGTGCCGGACACCAATCAGCAAGAGATAAGATCGTATTCCAAGGCTGCAGACCCGAGACCATCATTTCGAAGTCAAGAACCTCAGGGTATGCCAGAGTGTAGGGTTTAGGGTCAACGGTCAACAGGTCATGGTTTGGGAGTTAAACAAAGTCTTGGTGGCGTTGCGGATGTGACAAGATGATATGCGAGAGGCGGTGCCCGGAGACACAATGCACTACCTTTCCACGAAAAATGCACGAATCTCGTGAAACGTGAGTGGTGCTGTGGCGAGAGCGAAATTTGAAGTGGATCAACGGCCGAGAGGTTGAAGAGTGCGGCCTTGCTACAACTTCAGGGCCTCGAGCGTTTCGCGTCCCAAAGATTGCACGGAGCTGTGGCGTCAGCGTCGAGAGCACAAAGACGGCCTCCTGCGAGCCGCACCGAGCACGATTCTTCAGCAAGTTGGCGTTCAATCGACTCTGCTTGGTAATAGTAAGCCACGCCGTCATCCACGTCACTCCTAACAGTTCCCGCAGAGTCTGGGCAAAAGTAGTGTACAAAAAGGCTGCTCCCCGCAACATCCTCGCTGTATCGTTGGTTGATAGGGCTCGGGGATGCACCAAGCACTGTAGTGCAGCACAACACAACATCTCGAAACCTGAAACTCAACATCACTGTAATGCCCCTTCCAAAAACTCCACGATTCTGGTGTCTCTAGCTGGGTGGGAAAAGAAAAACATAAACAAAAAACGACTACTTTGGGACTTGGATTTTTGGAGCAATGCGGCGTTTGCTGTTGGAGGTGGCAAGCGAACGCACGGTAGCTTGTTCTTCGTGGACAATCACATATGTCAAAGATTCAGTGTAACTACTACTTACATGAAAATATCTGTCTTGTATTTGGGTTACGCTTATTGGGACACTCGTTTGCTAGTTGTGTGGTCTTAGTCTAGGAAATGTGTATCGAAACCTACACGCATATTGAACGCCTAGCATGACATAATTTCGTAGTATTCTCGTAGCACTTAGCCATGAAGACCGGGGTTACACTCTGTAGGTAGTACTTGTGAAACATTCTCTTGATGCCTAGTTGATGTTCGATACGGTATTGGGTTATGTGACGTTCAGATGCGTGAGGCATATGACCTGTTGCAAGGTATATGGCATGATATGTGATGTGGTCGTTTATGGACACAATGGACAGTTCTCGATTTGTTGCTATCTCCTTCCAAATGAGCTGAACGATGGCCAGTCAGCCCGACAACGGACTTGCCTGCTATGTCTTCATGCAATGAATATCTATGTAACTGGAATTGCTGCAATGGTAAATATTCACGCGTTCATCGCCATCGGTTAAATTGAACAGTTCGGCACATGCTGCACATGCTCATGAAATAGTCGAACTCGTGAAACATCCCAACTGAGAATTACGTGAATATAGACTGGCTAACAATCAGACATGGCCTGAAACACTTTTTTCGGAATGCAGTTAAGCCCTTTTTAGGTATACAATAGAAGTCGAGAAATGCATCACACCAATTCACTACGAACTGAATGTGATGCAAATTTCACTACCGATGGGTTGGACAGTAAGATTCTGTTGAATAACACTACTTGAATGCTGAGCCTGACCAAGCCATACAACTGGATTCAGCAGGAATCTACACGAGAGCATCTCTGTGCTAAAGGCTAAGCCCTAAACCCGAAACAGCTCTGCCAAACCCGCCGGCGCTACAATTTTGGAGGAAGTCGGGTGAGGGAAGTGCGGGATTGATGGAGTGTTCAGGGCATGCTGAGTGTATATGGATATGACACGGATATTGTTGATCTGCCAATGGATCAAGCTTTAGATTGGTTGCAAACCCTTGACCTATTCAACAACTATTGGTCACACAGTCCCCCTTTGTGTTTTTGCCTGTGTCGGATTTGTGATATGTATGGGTGGGATAGATCGTCCAGCTGTACATTCCGCTCGCCGACCAGGCAATTTTCTTTGCTGTGCTCCGGATTCTGATGCTGTAGACCAGCCGGGGCCTTGAAGATGGAAGTATATTTTCAAGGGTCGCCAAGAAATGGAAGGAAGAACTTGGCTGGGAAGATTCGCATCATCAAGCTCGCCGACTTCGGGGTCTCCTCCTGCTGCCATGTGAAGTCCTTCGCTGAGCATCAAAATTGCCATTGCACGCTGCCCCTACGGCCCGAGCCCGAGGCACCGTCTGACACGCAAGTGTGGCACCGACGGCTTCATGGCTCCAGAGATTCTCCGACATCAGCCGTACGATGAGAAGGAACTCCTGACCTTTCTGCGCTGTGGAAATCTCAGAATGCACAGATGTGTGAATTCTGCTGCCTGCTGAGGCGGACATCTTCTCCGTGGGCTGCATCTTGTTTCTAAGCTACATAATCCTTGTTGCCCCCTATGCTTCTATGCTTGATGGCGCAAGTGGAGGCACTGGCTGCTCACTGGTCATCCTCCCAAAGCGCGAGAGGCCGCCTTTTGACTAAGTGTCGATCGCCAGATGTGTTGGTCTCATCCGAGCAGGATGGGAGCTATGTCATGAGCAAGATCCGCCTGAACTTCGTCTCCGACGAGGTTTCTGGGATGCGAATCGTGCCAGATTGGGTATTCCGCACAGCGCCCGAGGCGAGGGCGCTGCTAGAGCTGCTCACGAGGTGCTTGGGTATTGCTGAGTGTCTTGAATCCCTTTGTTGAGCGGCACGCTACCAGGCCCGAGCCGCAGGATAGGCCTTCTGCAGAAGAGGTGCGGCGCCGTCTCTCGTGTGGCCCAAGACTGGGACCACAACCTCGGATGCGGTTCCCGTCACACAGCGCAAGGTGCTACGGTCTCCCGTTCTTCAGGGCTCTGCACGGCGCTTGCGAGCGCGCTCCGCGCGTCTGGACGCTCAGCTCTTGGACCAGATGCAGCGGCCTCAGATTTCCAGGCCCAGTTTGAAGATTTCGATTGACGAATGGATCCTCCCTTGCATTGCTCGAGCTCGCACACGCGGACCAGATGTTTCTGACCCGAGTTGTAGCCGCTCTCGGTGCCTGCGCAAAGGTATTCCTACGGGTCCTTCCCCTTGCTGAAGAAGGCACGCTGCTTGGAGTCGGGGAGAAAAGGTAGCACTATGGGACGATTTCATGCAGTTTGCGTCAGGCCGCCATCGTTGCCATGGCTACGTGCTCAAGCCTTGTCAGGGCCTTGCGATCGTGTGCGCATGCGGGCAAGGTCACGCGGGCAGAGTCTGATGCAGACTTTGCCCCGAGCATCGAGCGCTTCATGCCCGGTCCTCAAACCACAGAACTTCACGCCGAGGGCGTGCCATTGTCTTTCACTGTACATCACAGGTCTCTGGACAGGAACTTGACAAGTGGTATCGACACCGCACGAGCCTAAGACGGGACCTCTAGACTCTAGTTTGCAACGGTAAGTACGCAACCCGTTTCCCTTCGTTTTAGGCTCTCGTGTCTTTACATTGAAGTTCTTACTCCGTTTGCTCGGTCCGCATCTTTGCAGCATCAATCGAGATAGGAACTGTAAATCCTAGAGACCCAACCCGGAGACCCAAAAGCCTCAAGCCCGACAATACTTTTTGCACTTGGGCCAATTCCAACAGCAACCCTCACAGGCTCCAAAGACCATCCCATGAGGCCAAACATGCAGACTGCACTGTGGTGGGAGCATGATTGGTACTTCAAAACCCACACCACTGCCTCTAACCCTTACAATTTTGGCTAGTCTTTGAGACTTAAGTACTTGAGTCTTCTCTTTTCGGTAGCTATTATCTGCAGTTTAGATTTGTCTGTGCTGAGATACGTCAGCAGCAGTGAGCCGAGGGTTCAGGCATCCATCATGTCCGGCCATGTGTATCAACGGGCAACAGTTGGAAGGGCCAAAAACAGCACGGCAAGTTCTGTCTTTGGAACTTGGTCCTTTCCTTCCTGGAACCTGAGTTCGGTTTTCATTGCACTCAACATCCTAAACTGTCAACTCCGAATGAAAACCCTTCCCTCTCGTTGGATTGTGTCATGTTTCGGGGTGGATGGGTGGGTGGGGGGCCATTGGGGGGCCACATCTCCCATGCTGCCTATGCCAGGAAGACATCTATGGGGCGCTGAGTGAAGAGATGCCTTCCGGCTAAGCAACGTGCGGTGACTGCTGTGCCAATGCAGTGAAGTTGAGAGGCTGGATGACATGCGGAAGTTGGTGCGCAAGTCCACGGCAGGGGCCGTCGGCCTAGATCGGCGAAGTTTGTGCCAGCGACAGTTAAAGAACGCTTCGTTGCAGGAAGCGAGAAGTCGGAGGGGCAGATCTCGCGCAAGGCGCGACTCGCGGCACAAAGCCTTCACTGAGTCCCTCTGAGCCGAGAGCCGACTGCTCTCCGTGTTCGTCGGTCGCGAGGCGGCCGAACGTGACGCTTCCAGCCTCCAGGCACCGCACGGTCCGCGTTTCAGCAGTCGCGCGTCGGAAGCTTGGGCAGGCCGAGGCCGCTGCTGGAATGCACAATGAAGAAGTTCCAGATGGTGGCCCCGATGCAGAGCCTCTGAGAGAGCATCGAAAAGCTTTCTGCAGGAGCTTCGAGAGGATGTTGCCCGCCTCGTCAACAAGGATCGCGCAGATGCTGTTCGTGCCATTATAGGTGATTGTTGGTGATCGCATGAGACTAGGAAGCGCGGCAGCAGTTCTTAGACAATGATGATTCGATGAGTGCTTCTTCGTCGTGGATTGCAAGTGCCAATGCTGCCCCGATCAGGTTGATGCGACCGGCACTGGGTGCTGATGCTTAGCCCGGGGCAGTTTACAGGACGGTTGAATCTGTGTTGATAGACTCTCGATATTCCAGTGACCGCCGACCGCCAAGGCACATTAGCTATTCCGAATGGCTCGCAGCAACAGCAGACCCCGCGACTTCACGCGGATTAACCGGCCTGAGTTCTCACAGAGAAATTACCACCTCGTTTTCTCAGGCCTGGTACACGGACCCTCTTCACATCAGCGCTGCATTCAGGATGGGAGCTGAGCCTCTCTCGAGATCCAGCTGCATTATATAGCTGCGTTCAGTTGCATCAAGGCTCTTCGACTTTGACGGTGACGGCATGATCAGCGAGGAGGATCTCAAGTGTGTGATTCCCGATGTCACTCGGACGATTGACTCGAGTGATCTCGCGTGATCATTGCATGTCAAGCATGCCTTAAGAGAAGTGTCGGCCCGAGGTTTTCGAAAAATTGACAGTCAAGGCTGTCCTGCAAGAGTCCCAGCTGAGTGCAAAGCAGACCTCCTGGATCAACGAGGCCACGTCGCTGATAGCCTTGCTTAGACTCTGCAAGCTGCGTCACACTACGCTGCTTCCACTGCACCGTTGCTTGGAGAAGGAGTGCTTTTCACTGCTCATTCGCACCCAGACGCCTGAATGCACTTGGGGTTCCCGACTTTTGCCGTGATGCGGTGCAAACGGCAGCACTGAACTTCGCTGCATCCATGGTCCATAGCCAAGGAATGCATCGGTGTTTACATTGCAACGTATCTGTGACGGACTGGAAGATCCCGTCGCCGCGGCTGATGCTGCAAGCGCCTCTTGATCCTAGGTTTTTCTCTGAGAGGCTCGGGCAGGTCAGGAGTTCCAACGTGAACAGCCGAAAGCCCGAGAGGGTGCTCCTTGAAGTGTTCGTGGCTTTCAAGCTGGCTTCTTGCATTTTAAAGCTGTTTGGGCGCAAGAAACTGTTTCAACATCTTCTGCAACGGACATCCGAATGCCCCTGCACAGACAAAAACCACCAGAGGGGGCATGCAAAACAGACTTGTCTCCGGTCTGCTCGCAATGTGCCGGGGTGCATGGCGCTTGCGTGTCCTAGCTGACTGGCTCAAGGCTCGAAGCGATGCTTTGGCCTTGGCCCACGTAGCAGTACAATGCAGTCTCTCTGCCTGC
>CAJNJA010006615.1:0-16772 GCA_905231915.1 Symbiodinium necroappetens
GTACGACTCTTGCTGAGCTGGCTGATCCACGCAGTGAGCCAAGACGGAGAATTCCAAACTTATCAAACTCTCCCAACGTCTGGCGTCGCCTAGCTGTGCAATGAAAGCATGTTTGGCTACAGACACTGTACCTCAGCCAGGGCCATTCAGAAGTGCGTGAGATTCTTGCTGTCACGACTTTGGCATACTATACTTGATATAACCCTGCCTAAACCCTAAACCCTAAACCCTAAACCCTAAACCCTCTATAAGTAAACCATCAGAAACCCTCCCAACGACAGACTCCTCACTGCTGGTCTTCTGCAGCAGCTTTGCTTCCACCTGCCCAGCTACCAGGCTTCCGGGCGACTCTGAATTTAGGGTTTTAGGGTTTTGGGGTTTATAGGGCTTATAGGGTTTAGGGTTTAGGGCTTTAGGGTTTAGGGCTTAGGGTAGGCGGGCTCAACTTCTGGACTTGTCCGACCACCTCGAAACTTCTCCTGTGTTACTATATAGACCCTCCGAGTTCTACACCCAAAAATAAAATCCCAAAACTCCGACCTTAAAGCTTATAAACCCTATGCCCGAACACCCCCCCCCCCCGGAAGACCCTGAACCGATTCAGCCCTTACTCGGGGCTTCGGGGATGAAAGGCTTCTCAACTCCAGGGCTGTGGGGAGCTTTCTTAGCTGCTAGGGTTTTAGGGTTTAGGGTTTAGGGTTTAGAATCGCCATTGCAATCAAGATCGATCGATCCCTAGTATTGCTGTGATTATGACTCAATTATGACTGCTAGAAGATTACGGAACATGCGTCAGTGTCGTTCTTAGCAGCAGTGTGCCTATCCTCAATCAGAACTATAAGTTTAATGTGCTCTATGTGTCAGTACTTTCCCGCCGTCATTCGTTTTGCCCTTGGCCATTGGGGGCAAGAGCAACCATTGTTTTACTCATAATCCATGGGTAGCTTTCTGATGTTGTGCACTGCAAGTGTCCTAAGCCTTACCAGCCCAGTTCAGTCGGTGTTGTTCCTTCCGCTGCTATTTTTCAATTAAGTGTTGTTCCTTCTTCTGTTATGTATGTGTCAATTACTATCTGTCTTGCTCTCACTTCTATCCTACTCGCATCTTACGCTGCTTTTTTGGGTCGGGGATGCCTGGCTTTCGGGCTTGAGGCTTTAGGGCTTATGAGTTCTAGGCTTTATGGTTTTGGGTTCAGGCCTTAATGGGATGGCCCGAGTCGAAGCAACTGCAGTGGCTGTGAACTCTCATCACAGCTATCATGGACCTGCTGGTTTGGTTTACTCTCGTGGGCCTTACGTCCAACAGCAGCCATCACCACAGCTATGACATTACGGGCAACCCTCAACCCGAGACTCGAGTTCCCCAAAGCCCTAGAGATGCTGTCAACAAACCGCTCGAAATCTACAAAACCCCTGAAATACTATAGTGCACCACTAAACGCGTCTTTACAAGCAAAAGTTACAAGGCCTTTCCTAAACCCTAAACCCTAAACCCTAAACCCTAAACCCTAAACCCTAAACCCTAAACCCGAGCCCGAGCTTCCCAACCCCGGGCCTCGTCTACTTGCTTCCGCACGGCGCTGAGGGCTTCGAGGCCGAGGAGTGGACGACCCCCCTGGCAGCTAACACAGGGAGCCTCCCTGGATGATAATAATAAGACTAAGAATGTAATAATAATAGTAGCAATAATAATAATAATAGCAATAATGATTTTAATAATTACAATTATTATTATTATTATTGTTATTACTATTATTATTATATAGTAATAATAATAATAGTATTAATAATAATTATAATAATAATACGGTTGAGGACATAAGTCCTGCGTTACCCAGAATAAGGAATAAATTCCATACATAACTCCCATAGGTTAGGGTCCTCAAGGTCATGCAGGATTTATAGCATTAGTATACTAGGGACCTTGTAGGTTTTGCTTTGCAGGGGCCTTAGAAGTCAGAATCGGGTGTTGGTGTCACTGCTTTGCAGTTCCGACCTCCACCGAAATCTCGTTGTGCCCTGAACCCTAAACCCCGACCTTGAGAGTCTTAGCTTGAGGACCGAAGGCCCTGACCCAGAGATGCAGCCACTACATCATAATATCATATAATATAATATGATATGATATCATAAAACATAATATAATATAATATCATACAATATAATGTATAATATATTGAAAATGCTGCCTCCTTTTGCGTGGATAGCTTGGCGGCCGTGAACGCCAGCTGGCGGCAAAGCATCCTTACCAGCGTCCGATCAGCTGTGCTCAACTCCAGCACGGCCTTGCCAGTCACATCTCAAGGCTGTCTCCATCATGTTACTAGTAGCAAGCACGGAACCACCTTTACTGCACGAAACAATGGATATGTCCAACGTGTTAGGGTCTCGGCTTCACTGTGCTACTGCCACCCAAAACAGTCCGCCAGACTGTGCCGCTGCAATCGCTGCTGTCGCCGCTGCCGCTGCTGCTATGCTTGCTACGGTTGAGGACAGGGCTCTGATTCAGCGTCTGATCACGACGGATATGACTACTGTGGCGAGTTCAGCATCGCGGCCCTGCCTAGCCGGCCTAGCCACGGTCAGTAAGAGAGATCAATCAAGCACTGCTGATTTCCACTCGCCTTCACATCGCCGGCCGCTAGCTCCAGCAGCGAGCTCCTACTTCAGGGAAAGCGACTTATCGGGGTTGACAGCTTGGGTCTAAGGGGGTCTTCAGGTGTCGGATCTTCTGATCATCCCGCGACAGTTCACAGGTTCACTCAAGAAGGGGGTACCGGAGCAATCCTGCACGCTAGCCTAGACTGGGTAGTTTGCGAGCTTCGGGCATCATGCAGCATCTCCTCAGACAGAACTTCACCAGCTTCGTCCGCGGCTTCGTGAGGCCAGACCTGGCACGTGTTGAGGATGAGACAGGGTGCGTTTAAGGCTACTGAAGGCTCCCCTTTACTGCATGGACCTTCGAAGCAGATAGTGCATGGCATCCAGCAAGCATCGGTGAAAATTGTTCCGAGAGCGTCCGTAGACCTTGGCTTCACTGGAACGTCTTCCACCGAGTCATGAAGGCTATGCACTTTGCACGAGCAAGACTACTACAGTGATTGCACGGCAGAGGCACTGGTGATCGCCAGTCGTACGCCGGATCCTCACCCTCTTCCTTCTTCTCCGAGGCCTTCAGACCGAAATACACACTCATGCCGCAGCGCAGGTCGCAACTTGGAGCATGGAGCTTCGGAATCCCGCGCCTCACGGACTTGCTCCAGTGGAGCAGAGGCCATAAATGGCAGGAAAAAGTCGTAGGTCAACTGCGGGCTTGTCTTTTGCCTCAAACGGGCGAGTCTTCTAAGCCAGGCTTACCATCGGTTGAGACGGCCTGTTAGCTGGAGGATGTTCAAAGAGGGCGCAAACTTGTCACAGCCCCCGGCTGCGTCTTTCAGACGGGAAGAGCTCGAACGATCAGTGATGTGTTTCTCTCTGCCACCTTCTTTGACCGTCCTCTCACATACGTCTAAAGACCCAATTCTACGATCCGGAACATGAAGGGACCTTACCGGGGCTCTAGATCAGATTGTACCTCGGAGAGCCCAGGACCCGAAGAAAAGCTGACAGAGAGCTTCCTCGAAGAGGGGGGGTTTCGGAGCTTTGGGGCTCAGGGATACCTACACAACTCCCTGGTCATGGCCAGCTTGAGCCGACGGGCTCGTTCACATCCGGCAAGTTTGTCGCCTTAGGATCGGGACATCTCAGGGCTGAAGGGCTTTGGAGTTCAGGCAGCGGTGCTCTATGCCTGGGCCGCCTGCCCGGGTGAACTCAGGCTCTTACAGTACCCTCCGCGAGGCCCCTGTCGGCTCCGAATTTTGTTGAAGTCCTTGAAACCGTTGCGTGTTGTTCGCCATACTCGTTCCAACCACAACTATCATCGGGGCGGGCTGCGTTTCCTGTACCGACTCCCCCTGATTGGAACACTGACTACTCTGTTTGATGTGTCTGCTGCTGCTGCCGCTGCCGCTGCTACTGCCGCTGCTGCTGTGGCCACTACACCACGTTTTCATTTCTGCACACTGCTTACGGCAACCAACAATCCCAACATTGCAGACAATGGCTGAACTCGGTTACGCAGCTTCGAAGTCAAAGCCCAGTGCAAGTGAAGTGGCTGAACTCGACTCAAGACTTTCCCACTGTGAGAACTATATGACTATATGGGTCCATGAACTGTACAAGTACACATGTGCAGGTATGCAAGTCTGTAAATCCACATGCAGATACCGTACATGTTTACGGATGCCCTTCCCGCCTGTACAGCACCGACCCTCTGCTGAAGACTACCCATTCCTTGCAGGCTCCAGCGATCTAAAACTCGCGAGCACGTGGTTTCCGGAGGTCACCACTGCAGATTGCCATAGACCACTTCGCGGTAGATCAAAGACCGTCCCAACTCTAGAAACCTGCTGGAAAAGCCCAGTCTCGATGAGCAAGGCCCACCATGCTTCGTCCAGTGCTTTGCGCCTGGTTAAAGCTTTAGGGTACCGTTGCACGATGCTCTGTTGCACTATTGCTTCTTTTTGCAAAAGGACTTACTCGAATGACCCTTCATGCATTCGCATCGAGTCCTCGATTAGTGAACAAGTGCTTTCTTGTCCCGTGTCTTCGTCGTTCTAGTTCGGTTGTCCTATGTGCCGCATGAGCAGTTCAGTCTCTCATCCGATTTCTACCCCCGTACCCCGTACATCTTTCCTTTGCTGGAGAGGGAAATGTCGATTCTGCATTCGCCCAGTCTTCTACTGTCGGAAAACTTACTCTTTCATTTTAGCACGCGGGAACTCTATCAAATGACTGCACTGCTGTACCATTACAACGCGCCAGCCGTACTGTTCGCGCACGCCAGTTCAAGAAGGAATGCTGAAAACGTCGTCCCTGCCGAGTGATTCGTTGTTTGCACCACTCCAGGACCGTGTGCAAACATTGCAATTATTTTTTCAATTTCGCTGCGCCTTCCACACGTCGCTCTGTCAAAACAACTGGAGGGTACAAAGTACTCGTCGTGAATCTCATGCCTTGGAAGATTCTCCAAGACGATGGGACGGAACTTGATCTTCGGAGGCATCGCCGCAGTCCTCACAAATCAGGCATGCAGCAACTTGTCCGTGTCTGGTGCTTACATGCAGGAGGCTTTTGTCTGTACTCCGGGTAGAAACACCTCTGCCCGCGACAGAAACCTTGACCTCGAAACCTTCTGCAAGTGACCGTTGCAATGCAGACAATGCAGTTTCTGCAGTGTCTTCCAAGCTTGCTCGAAACCGTTCTCAAGATTTACTGCACCCCCGAAAGTAGCCAGGACTCTTCGGATGGTACTCTCGACTTGGCCCAAAGCCGAAGACCGCGATTCGATAATTGTCCTCGCCCACGCGCTCCTTGGCTCGAAATGAATCTGCACTCGACTACAGACTGTAATAAAGTGAACCATAACTGCATGATGGCTTCCATTGTGCTGCCTTGTGTACCCTTCCGCTACATTAGCACATGCTCGAGCACTACTGAGGGGCCGTGAAAAAAAGAACCTTCGTCCAGGACTGCTCCATGTTAGGTCCTTACAAGAGTCGGCTCTGGATCCTTGGAAAAACTCGCACTTGATGTCGTGGTGGGAAATGTTAAGCTAGACCCTAGGCCCTGAACCCATGTTGAGAACTTGCTGAAGCTTCGAAGTATGGCCTTGCGGCTTGCTGTTTTGCTGGTTCCTCGCATGCAACCGGGCAGCCATCACCTCAGATCTGCTGTCGGATTTCGGAACAGGTGTGAACATCAATGAACGGGCTTTCAGTTCTCGGCTTCGGAAGGGAATTGCGTGCGAATGCCCCTGCCTTGGGGTTCGGACCGCAAGACCAAATGCTTTCTTGCGTGACTTTGCAAGGGGCGTTCACGGAATAGGGAGCTTCCCCGGTGAAGGATATTCGGGACCCATGACCGTTAGAGACGCAGAAACAAGAGTTGGGACGTCACGAGGCAGCAGGTGGAGCGAATCCTGAAAGTATAATATATGAGCCTCAATAATTACCAAAACTATTTTGGAGGGTTCCTCATTATCAGAATACTATAAAGGAGCCCAAAACCCCCTATTCTAATTATTCAGGCCCCTACATTAATGGGCCCAAGCGTTATGAACCGACGACGCATCTTTCAAGGGTTTAGGGTTTAGGGTTTAGGGTTCACGGTTTAGGGTTCAGGGTTTAGGGTTTAGGGTTTAGGGTTCCTGGGTTTAGGGTTAAAAGGGTTCCTGGTGTACTAGTTTCAGAAACGCTAGGACCGTAGGTCATGGTGCAAAACACGCAATCACTTGCAAGCAGGCGGCAAAGCAAATGTACTGTCGTGCCATGAAGTCGCCTTGGCACAGCAACTTCCCCATCGCTTTATTCGGGTGGACCAAAGGGGGTCCTAGTAGGAATGTAAGTTCAAATTTGGGGGGCTTCTGGCGATCACAAGACGAAGGCACCTCAAGAAGCAAATCCCCAAAGAAAGGACATGAGTTGACTCACTACTGAACTTCAAGTCTTGAACGGGTAGGCCCTCAGTGACTACTTTTGGGCGCCTGTCCTATGCACAGCGTAGAATCTGCATGACACTGGGACCTTTGATTGAGGAGCATGAGTAATTCAAGCATCCGGCTAGGAGTGGGTGACTGTCATAGTATCTGCTACTCTTGTTCCTTGCATGTCTAGTATCATGATTGGATTGTCACTTCGTTACTCATCGCAGTGCTGTCTCGGCATGCTTGGAAAAATAATGTCGGGTATCGCCTACCGGAAATCCAAAGACGATGGCTACCACATGCTCATACTGCTGTTGACATCGGCGGTTGCCGACAATCTCGCCGCTCATTGCTACGATTATGCTCACTCTGAAACTGTCAAACTGCTCATGGTCGTCATCGTATGATGACCGTGAGCATCCGGGGTTGGCTTTAGTGTCCAAGGCTACTGCCCCGCGACCTCGAAGTCCTAGATCCTCTCAGGTCTTTCAGAAATACTTCCCCGAACCCTCAACCCTGCATTTCCGGAAGCCAAATCTTGAAGTGAGAGCTTGACGCCAGGTCTGAGGCTAGCGGCCACATCCCCACCCGCCGGGCAGGAGCGCGCTGTCCCCAACATTGAGATTAGAGAGCAGTCGGCGCAATCTGCCAGGATTCGAGGCTTGGGTTTAGGAATTCGGCGCTGGCTTCGATTGCTCCTTCCTCAAAACATGAGGACTGTAAAGTCGGACCACGGGATCACTGCTGGCGAGTCCTACACTTGGAAGTGCTACAACGAGGCTACCCATGACTATCTCAAGCGGGCCTTATTTGGTAGCAGCTCCCTCGAAAGGCTCCATAAATCCTGGACCACCGGACCCAAAACCGAATCCCTTCCCAAGTTCTCGCCCTTAAGCCCCCTAAAACATCCTTAATGTGACCTGAACCTTAAGACCTTAGGTCGGAAGCTTGGGCCTTCACCCAAACCGCGGGCCTCTTCAGAAAAGGCAGCAGTCCTGGCATCTCCGCATAGTCATCATACGGGTCGACCTGGTTGCCCCCAAGTTGCCCCATCTGTGAAGCTAAGAGGGTGTGCTGTTAGCGACGATGTACGTTAGCTTCCCGGATACGCGGTTTCTCTGTCAAGACAAAGGGCGATGGGGCACTAAACAAACAGCCGACAGATGCACTTGGGTTGCAGTGATGCTTGAATACATGTTTTCTTTCGGATTCTAGGCTAGCTTCCTCCTAAACAAAGCTGTGACCGTGGGTGTATTGACGCGAAGTTTTCGGGATGGCTTCCTACATGTATTGAAGCATCACGGCATTGTGTGCCCTGCAGGTTCAGGGCACTTAGTGGGTTTACAGTGTTTGACCATTCCCCAATTCTCGCAGCTACCTCTTGCGAAGCGGGTGAAGCCTTCCGCGGTTGTTGCTCCACTGTGGGGTAAGACAGTCGGACGAACATCGCCGGTCGGTTGTGTCGCTGACGTTCGGAGGCTCGTTTAGCTTACAACGAATGTGGGTAATAAAAAGGCTATCTGCCTAGGGCTGAAGCTTTGGCTGTTAGGGTTTAGGGCGGTGTCTTAAGGGTCTTGGGGCTAAATATTTGTGAGCTAGGTATGTTAACCTTGAATCGCACATCAGATCGAAGCTTTCACCTTGCACTCCGACAGCATGGCACCACAGACATCCCTTCTAGCAAAGCCGGTGCCAGGCAGGGGAAGGAGAATAGCAAGGTCCTGCCAAAAAAGGTTTGGGTGGGCAGGCCCTGGTCATGTCAAGCCTCAGGCTGGAGCATCTAAAGTCTTGACACCCCAACTTAGGACTTAGAACCCTAAACCCTAAACCTTAGGTCTTTGGAGCTCAGGCGAACAAGGTTGAAAGTGTCGGGGGCTCAGCTTCTCTGTTCAGCCTACGGGGCAGGGGCCTCAATACTTATAAGCCTTAATGCTTTCAACAGGGTGTTGGGGACCATCATCGTCGAAGAATAAACGGTGGATTTCAAAGCCAATTATATTAACCTCCAGCTGCAACCTGAACACCTTGCCATCTTCAATCCGAACTTTTCTCCAAGCAAGTCTCTCGACCTGACGTCCCTAACCATACGCCCCAAGCCCTGAATTCAGAGTTGATCATGTCTGGATTTACGGTCATATGCTACTGGATCGAACTCTTTGCTGGCCGCCTCGCCCCTCGTCCGGTCGTACTTCCGGAAAAGGTCCAAGCCTCTGAGACCCCAAAGCAGCCACAAAAGGCTTTGTACATCTGAGGTAGCTGAGGTGTGGGACCGCGAGCTTCACGTGCTCTCAAGTTAAGAAGCAGGACAAAGCCAGGACAAAGCCGAAATCGACTTGCATTTTTCCTCTGTCAAGGGCATGGGGCTTGGGTACATTGCCACTGGTCGGGAGACTTCAAGACGGAATCTCAATGATCACTCAGCACCTTTGCGAGGAGGGCTCTGAATGTATGGCTCTTATCGCTGCTCATTCGCTCTGACACCCGCGCGGTCATTCTGACCGTGGTCCTGTGTTCTATGCTACCCTGTTGAACCGACAGTGGCCGAGGTCGGCGCTGGAGTCGAAAAGTGCTGTCACCTTCTTCACGGCTTCCTGGCTGCAAGCGGGGATGTTCTGGAACTTTAGTTGTGGTTCACAAAGAGGCAGAGGCCGACGTGTCAGCAGTGTACAAGAACCGGGGACCCTCGATCCGCTTCCCCAGCACATCAACCCTTCATCCCTCAACTAGGATGGCCAGGGTTGAGGAAACTGAACTGTAGGGTTCTCGGCGTGGCTTTTCCCAACCATGTCGTATAGTAGAAATGGGGCCGGGGGAAGCGCAAGTAATTGCAGTTGTAGCTCGTCGTCCTCGCGGTTAAAACCTAGGCCCTGGGCTCAAACTCGACAGCCCCATGAGAGACAAACCGTACATCCCGGACTGAACCTACGCTCGCATCTGCCCCAATCCTTTCGTAACTTTCTTCGTCCAAGAGACGCCAACCCCTTCCATCAACATTTAGCCAGCCCCAAACTCTCTATGTTGACTTCGAGACCCCAAGCCCTTCCGCCACATACCCTGAACCGCCACTAGAATGATGAAGCAATGAGAATCATGGTGATGAGAGGAAATAACAGCAATGAAACTCTTAAGGCGTCGCAGTGATCCAACCTTAACCCTAAACCCTAAACCCGAAACCCTAAACCCTAAACCCTGAAGAAACACAGGAACCCGACGCCCGCCGCATGGCCGGGCCTGCTCTGTGGGCCCAAGCAAGGAGGACTTCTCGGCCGCAAGCTTCTCGAGGCCCAGGAGAATGATCTGATGGTTTTTATTGGGGGTCGGACTTGTTGTCAGGTAAAGGGCCTGGGGGGGGGTGGCTAAGGCTTTCGGGATGTAGGGGCAGATGTCTGGCTGAAGTTGCATGACTTGGTTTTGAGTCGATCCTGGGAATTTGAGTTCGGAAATGAAAATACATCACCGAGGCTCGCTCTCGTAGAGTCTCCGACTAACCAGATGACGACGAGCCATGTCATCAACATCGACTGCATCACCGTAGGGGAGGATAGTGCTGGCGATGATGATGATGATGATGGTGGTGGTGATGATGATGACGACGATGATGGCAACGAAGGAGACGATGACACTGACCCCAGTGATGAATAAGGTTTAGGTAAGGCACCCACACAGTGGCAATGACCACAAAAGGAGGATTAGTCGTACATATTCAGGTCTTCCGATCATACCACATGCCATACCACTAACATTGTGCATGGGGGGTTGTGAAGTCATGCTGAACTTTGGCCTTGCTGTCATAGTAGAAGAGAGAACAAACCAGGTAACCACGCACCGCACCATCACCACCACCACCACCACCGCCGCCGCCGCCGCCGCCACCACCACCACCACCACGACCATCACCACCACCGTCATCAGTCACCACCACCACCACGACCATCACCACCACTGCCACCACCGTCCTACTGCTACTGCTGCTGCTGCTGCTGCTGCGACGACGACGACGACTACAACTACAACTACAACTACAACTACAACTACAACTACAACTACTACTACTACTACTACTACTACTACTCTTGCTACTCCTACTCCTGCTAACTACTACTGCTGCTACTGCTACTGCTACTGCTACTGCTGCTACTGCTGCTACTGCTGCTGCTACTACTACTACTACTACTACTACGACGACGACGACGACGACAGCAACAACCTCAGCGACACTGATCACAACAAGGACAAACTCAACCACAGCAACAACGACGGCAACAACTACACCAACAACATCATCAGCAACGGTAATTAACGGCAGCGGTAGCGGCAGCAGCAGAAGCAGCAGCAGCCGCTGCAGCAACAACAGCAACAACAGCAGCCGGCATGATTACTGTTCCCCATCCCGACCAAACGCACGCGTCGCACTCAACAACCCAAGCACCACCAGCATCACTGACATTATTTCCCCCACCAGCATCGCAGCACCATCAATGTCAAAATCACTGCAATCAGCGTCAACAGCGCACCAGCATCATAACACCTTCATCAGTGTCATCATTCATCATCTTCATCAGCATCACGAGCAGCACCATCATCATCCTCATCAGCATAACCATCATCATCATCATCACCATCATCACCATCATCATCAACGTTGTCACCGCGCAATCGTTGTCGTCGCTATCAGCTTCTCCATCATCATCATCGTCATCAACAGCGCAAGCACCATTGGCAGGGTCACTGCCATGACGGAACTTATGATGCATCGCCCCTCGACCGCGGCATTGAGCATCGAACACATTTGCAACCCATGCACGGCAACCGAATCCTGAAATGAAGTCTGAATCGAAACTGAAACCCGGAATTCGCCTGTAGTGATCTGTAGATCTTCCCATTGTTGATGTCCATGAACACATCGCAGAAATGAGCCAAGAACCTTGCAAGGGAAAGTGCGACACCTAGCAAACTTCGTAGCTAACCCCTCAGCGTCCCCCAAGGCAAAAGCAGGAGTCAATAGACCGCAAAAGTGTTCGACCTGTGTCCCTCTTCTAGGGCAAGCATCTCGAGTTGGGGATGTGGGCTGCTTGAGCTCGTGTGAACATGCTGCTCATGGGAACATGTCATCCCTGAGATAAGAGCTTCAAGAATGGTTCGCCTTGCTGTTCCCATCTGGCACCCTGTGTTCGATCCTTTCTCGACCTTGGCCGTTGTCGGTTCGGCTGCTTGTGCTGCTCTGGCTCCAGACCTGTTTCCCTAAACCCTAAACCCTAAACCCTTTCGAGATCGGATTCTCAGTGGTATGGAAAGTCTTTTCTTCGCAGCACAGAAGCATCGTCCGCCAAATAGACTCCTACCCGCGCAAGCAATAGCAAAGAATATCATGCTCCGATAATGCTCAGCTGCACAATGCATGTCTGTACCTGTTTGTGAACCTGTATGCATGCATGTATGCATGCATGTATGTATGTATGTATGCATGCATGTGTATTGATGCCCTTGTAATTTGTGTCTGTGTGTACGCATACGCGTACACACATGTATATATCTATTTGGTGTGTGTATATCTATCTATCTATCTATCTATCTCTATCTCGATCTCTATCTCTATCTCTATATCTATATCTACATCTCTATCTATCTATCTATCTATCTATCTATCTATCGACCAATCTATCTAGCTATCTATCTATCTATCTATCTATCTATCTCTATATATATATATATGTATATGGTTATATATACATATATAAACACATACATAAGCAATACCATGTGCTTATGTATATAGATACATAAATGGATATAGATGTAAATTTTAAAATACACATACAGATAGCTAATCAGATGCAGGTAGAAGCAGAAATGGATATAGATAGAGACGTAGACATAGACATAGATATAGATTCAGAAACAAGATATACATAATGAGATACAGATACAGATGTATAGATAGACAGAGCCGCAATAGATAGATAGATAGATACATACATACATACATACATTGATAGATACATAAACAGATACAGATATGTATCACTACTGGTATAGACGTAGCTATAGAGATAGATATAGATGCAGATGTTGACGTGGCTGTAGATGCACATGCAGATCTACATGTACATACATGTACATTTGTTTTGAGCCCTGAACCCGAAACTGCAGCAACCCCAAAGCCGCAAACCCTGAAACTATCCCTGAATATCTCCTTGCCGAGGCACGAAAGGTCGCACCAGAGGGGTTGCCTTGGGGGTTGTGGAGCTGGAAGCTTGCAGGGTTTAGGGCTTAGGGTTTAGGGTTAAGTTCGGGTTCTCTGAGGTGAAACTCCAAAACCGGGCCCATGAAGCTGGATGCTGGTTCAATCCCAGCGGTCGACTTGGCGAGCCAGTTTAGGTCGCACCCAGAGCGATCCACCAGAAACTGCTGCCCAAACCGGTGTAATATCCTAGCCCTACTAAGCAACCAACACCCTTCAAAGCATAACTGCCATCATCCCAACATCTCCCAACTCTCAGCATAGCCAAGCTGTAAACGCCTAAATCCGAACTACTACACCGACCCTTGTGGAGGAGAAGCTTGTTCTGAGCCCGGCCGCGGCTTCTTGTCGAGCGCAGCCAGAGCCAACTTGCCGCGGAACCGGCGCAAAGCTGCGCTGAGCGCCGCCCCGCCTAGGGCTTAGGGTTTAGGGTTTAGGGTTTAGGGGCCTGAAAAGGGAGCAGTACAGTGCAGGAGTTTGGGGTTTTGCGGGTATCCGTAGGTTGAAGGGGGATTGGGTCCAGGGTTTGACGAATCCGGGGTTTGGGCGGTTTTCAGCTGCTGCGGCATGCAAAACCTGCGGCGATCAATGCAGCTGAAAAGCGAAAGGACCAGCGCTGGGAAACGTGTGCTTGAATATCCTGCAGTCACCATGCACACTGTCTTGCGTTACCGTTCAATGCACTGCATCTTCCATCTTCCGTTGTACCCGGGCGTCCAGTGAGCTGAACAGTCGTCGATGAAGCTCCACACGCTTGATCTCGATGCTGCCCGGCATGTAGCTAGGACCTTGCTGGTTGCATACTGCTTGCTGCCAGCATCAACCCGTGAAAAGATCACGAGATTACCGGGTGTGTTTATGCCGAGACACTGTTGCTGGCCAGCAGCAACAGGCCCTTGCGGTCCAATGCCTCGGACGACGTTGAAGCTTGCCCTTACGCAGCGCCACCGAAGCCCTACTGGCCCTAACTTTCAACCTTAGCCTTCGCCGTCGACCCAAACCAGCGAACGCTGAGACGGCAACAGATCTTGCGAGAGAGAAGCCCAGCGAGTGGAGCCACCCGCCGGAAGAGACCCCACGGCCAGAGCGAGGTCCCCATTCCTCCAGTGGGATGCTGGTACGTCAACTCTTGTGATGTCAATGCAGCAACAACATCCACACAAACATACATGCACAAAGAAAGTCCAAGACGTCTGACTCCCAAACTTTGGAGCGTGTAGAAGCTTTCATGACAAATTCGGCTCTCTCTTGGACCCCCACATCCCACAGGCCCTATCGCAGCACGTTTGACCATCTGATCACCCGGATCGCCCTCTGCAGTGGATCGTTCGATGCACGCTTGCTTGGACTGGCTTCGTCGCATTACTTCGGGATCGGGCTTCAGTAAAGAGGACGCATGTCCAAGAGCAAGCTTCGAGAAGACTTGGATGTTGCTCTCCGCGGCATTGCACACGAAGTAGAGGCGCACGAAGCGATTTTGCTGTCCTCGCAGCAGTGAGGACCGGATGATGGACAGGTCACACAACCAGCAGCTGTCTCTAACACAGTTTCACGCAAACCACACAAGCCCAACACTAATCCCAAGATGCCGAACTCATCAGCCAGGAAACCATTTCTGACCACCATCGATGTCAAGCGCTAAACTTAAACATGGGCAGCATCATGGGCATTGCGCGTCCAGCCTCTCCATACAGAGTTTGTTCAAACATTTCGCAGTTCATTCGTGGAGATATGCGCTCTTATATTGACTGCTGCTGCTTTTGCTACAGCTATTGTACCTGCACCTGCTTCTGCTGCTGCTGCTGCTACTGCTGCGGCCGCTGCTCCTGTTCCCGCATTTGCGCCTGCGTCAGTGCCTGCTCCTGATCCTGCTGCTTCTGCTTCTGGCCACTGCGACGGCCACTGCCACGGCCACCGCCACTGCCACTGCAACTGCCGCTGCTGCTGCTGCTGCTGCTGCTGTCACGACGGCTGCTGCTGCTGCTGCTGCAGCTGCTTCTACCACTAACACTGCCGCTTCGCCGCCACCACCACCACCACCACTAGCACCAGCACTGCCACTACAAATATCACTACCACTACGCGACCACTACCGCTGCCACTGCTACCACTACTGCCACCACTACCACTTCCACTACACCACTACTGCCACTTCTACTACCACTACAACTACCACTACCTATGCCGCTGCCACTGGCATTACCACTATCGCCAACAACGAAGAGCAACAGCAGCAGCAGCAGCAGCAGTAGTCGCAGTCGTCAATACACGATAATTGGCAAATTGATCCAGCAGTAAAACAGTAGCAATGGTAGCAACAATACTGAGAAACGTGGGAATTCCATGGCATATGGTGTGTAGGGTATCATGGGTATCGCGGGGCTGGTTGCTGCCCAGCCGCGCGCCGTTTCCAGGGAGCGGACGCTCTTCTCGCCTGATCGTTGAGGCTTTCTTATTTGAAGGCCCTTCTTTTGCGAACGAGGATCCGCATCCGAGATAAGGGTCCTTGAAATAAGGATGCCCTGTACGATCCTTTTTATGGGGATCCCAATTAGGGGTCCTTCTAATCAGGATCCTGCTAATTAGGGGTCGGACAGTTAAGGGATGACGGTGAAGAGGAAAAGCCTTAGATAGATTCTGCTGAAAGGCCACAGGTCTATCGATCAAAGTAACACCGTCGACACCGCCCGGGAAAGTCAGGATCTGTCATTCACTCAGCGGCCTCACGCCTCAACACTCGCAGGATTCCTTGGAAGCCTGCTGCAAGAACTCAACTCCAGCGTGCTAGCCCGACACTGCCAGACGATCTCCCCCTAAACCCTAAACCCTAAACCCTATAAACCCTAAACCCTCGCAGCCAGGCTACTTTCGGCGCCGCCGACCACCACGCGGCTCTGGTCCACGAGGCATTCGGAAATGGTGGCGTGGCTTGCCTCAAAACCCTTTCAGACATGTGGGGTTTAGAGTTTAGGGTTTAGGGTTTAGGGTTTAGAGTTTAGGATCATACCAGGCAACAGCCGTACTGATGGTGATGATCATGAAAACCTTAACGATGACAAATTCAGTAGTACAGCAAGTCATCATCGACATCGCAAACCCAAGATGAAAAGAGGTAAACCAACCATCCCCGCTCAGGTTTAACCGAAACTCGGAATCCGAAGCCACCTCCGAAACCACCGGCCTACCCCAGGCCCCTAGCGAGTCATCGCAAGCTGCAAATCTTCAGTTTCTAAAATGGCAATATCAGTAGCAACACAATAATAAAGAAAGTACTCATGATCGTGTGATGATGACCACAATGATGACAACCCCTAAAGGCCGCAAGCCGACCAAACCTACTACCCTGATCCCTCCATGCCAGGGATTTCTGCAGCCAGGAGGCGGAGACTTCCGGCCAGGTGGCCTGGAATAGACAGAAACCGATCCGAAAACTAACTCCAAAACCTTTGTTACTGTAAGGTCCAGCGGATCAGTGTTTGGGGATTTGCGATTTGAGGTTTAGGGAAAGAGGGCCGCATAGGCTACATTAGGAAAGCACTTTATCGTAGAAAGAGGACCCCTCCTCGACAATAATTTGGAGTCCCTGGGTGCCCCTGGTAGGACCAGATTCTTTCGGAAGCCCTGGGTTACATTACAAAGCTCCTTTTGCTCCTCACCGTCCTTCCCGGCCTTTCGGGAAGACCCAACAGATCCTAAGATCCCGGCGTGCCGAAACCTTTGGGCAAGAACAAACCCGAAAGACCCCAAGATGTTTTCCCTGAGGTGTGCCCCCGAAGAGAAAACACAAAACACCTTTCAACCACACCGAGGCAGAACAGCGCAGTCAAACGACCGGCTGCCGACCCTAAAGCCTGAACCCTGAACTTCCCTCAACTCCTAAAACCCCCTAATTCAACCCTAAACCCTAAACCCTAAAACCTAAACCCTAAACCCCAAACCCCGGGCGCCTGGAAGAGGGAGAAGGGCCGGGGATGCGAGCAGCGCAGCTCCACGACCAGGGTGTAGGAGG
>CAJNJA010006616.1:0-16771 GCA_905231915.1 Symbiodinium necroappetens
TAAATAGAATAAATAAAAAATTCACATCAATGAATTTATCTTCAAATTCAAAATTTCGCAGAAAATTATTCGAATCTTTTTTCATATATTGGGCAATAAGTCCCGATTATTGTCATTATTGAAAAAAAAAATATATATATTCTAAAATTTTGTATATAAATAAATTATAAAAAAATATTTCACTTATAATTTTCTAGAAAGTTTAATTTTATTCTCCGAATTCCCGACAAATATTTTATATATATATATATCTCATAAATTTGAAATAGATAAAATAATAGATATTTCGTATGGATTAAAGACTTCGTGCTTATTCAATATATTTAATTAAATTTCCCAAATCTCCTACCTTCCTATAGAATATTCGACAAAATTCGCAAAAGATAAAATTATTGAGATAAAATTGACTTTCATATGAGTTATCAAATAATTTACCTTTCGCCCAGCAATTTTTGTTTATATAATATCAAATATATCGTCAAAATCAGTTTGTGTCTTCCAGTAGAGTATCAGTGATGGCTCAAAATTTCCAGGCAATCTTTTGTTTTTGCTAAATGCTTCCAATAGAAGCAGAAATTTGGTTCCGAGATACGAATACACCCCCAGGTTCGCTCTGGCTCGCAGTACAGACAGGTATATGGTCAGAAATCGATATCATTAGGCAGATACGTGCGTAATGAGAGAATATATTTGAAGTCACCCCATACGAAACGAAGGTCGTCAACACGCTGGCGATTGCCCTTGCAATTGTTGCTTGCCCTTGCAATTGCTGCTTGCGGGATCGAGACAAGTATGCATTTTCAGCAACAATCTAAATATGCTGGACAAGGCCTTCAAGTTGCGTGGGGTGGAGGGTGTTTCCTTGCACCCAATTAACCCGGCAAAGCTTGAGTTTACTGAAAAATCGATTAACACCGGTTTTAGTAACCCCTGTCCGTTTGTTTGTATATACAGACAGATGGATGTCGACGCATGCACACACAGATGTGAACATACACATACATACATACATACATACATACATACATACATACATACATACATATATATATATGCACACATAAACACATACTTTCTACAAGATGAATATGTGCAACATTATGATGGTTTGCATGCCCTTTCTTCCCCATGTCACGTGTTTGATTCACGTGCACCAGCAATAATATGAAATGATGGCTTGTGGTAGGACTTCACGCATACGAGGCTGAGATGTTGATAAAAGCATTGTGGATGTTTATGTCTTTGTATGCACACTACGTGTATGTATGTGATGCCTACGTCTTGTGACATTTTTTGTTGGACCTGCCGAGGTTGTGTTGCTGGATTGTGGCAAAATCCCAGCAGGCCAGGGAAGAGCGAGGATTTGAGAAGTCTGAGTGTGTCCATCACGGCGCCTAAATTTCGATGTTTCGTTGAGGCCCATGGTCTACGAGTCTACGGCTGACATTTTTTGCCGTCATGGTTCTTCCATGTCAGTGGTGGAGTCCGTGCCCGAGTCCGAGGTGTGACACAATAAGGAAGATCCGCAGCAGCCCATGCCTCAGAGAAGTTGAAGAATGCAAGCCGAAAACGGCGGCATACAGACGGACTGCATAAATTCGCTCCGAGTTTCGAGGGCTGTCGGCCTGAACGTGACATGGCATGTGTGTACGTCATTCATCTGACACTGCACCCTTCACAGAGCCTTGGAAAGCACTCGGATCTGCTGATGATGCCTTGGGTCCCAAATGCTTAGGCACGTTGCGAAACCCAGCCGAAACGACGCTTGTCATCTGAATCCGATTCCCAGGCACTGGATCGTCAGTGAGATCGGATTCTGGAGCTTGTAGCTTTCCTCGTGCAATCAGGGGCCCCTAAAGAAACAAGATGTCAAAGTTCCGATGTGCAAAACATCTCCAATAGTATCAGAAAAGCAGCGCCATCCACTTGAAAAAAAGTTATGACGTCCCCTGGCGTGCAAGGCACATCACCAGCACAGCAAGCACTGTAAGTAGGAAGTGATCATGGCACCGCAAGCAACACGCCAACATCGAAAGCACACTCTGAGTCTCGAACGATAGTTTCGCTGCTTAAACTCGAAATGCAGAGGAGCTCCCTGGAACACACGCCTGCCACCCTGAAGCGATTGTGGACGTGACAACTATCAGGGCTTTCCGTGACTCTTGACTCTGTGGAGCACTGGACCACTAGCTTCGGCACTCAGTCCGTCAGCCGTCATGCGTGGCTTCACCGAGCCATGGCAGCATAGCCAAGCGGCAAGTACTTTCTGTGTTGGCATGGCGGCCTTGAATGACATGCGGCCAACAGCAGGGAACGTTTGCAGCTCAGCGGGATGCTGTCGTGGGCACCGTCTGAGACCGAGCGTGGCTGAGGCCATGCCCAATCACGTAAATGACTGAGCACCCAGCCCGCAGCAGCCTGGCGAATAAACCCGGCAGACTGCAATGTGGATTGCAGGACCTTTGTGTACTTAAGCCTCATAGCGAAAGCATATGGAGACTAATCGTGTGGGAATTCTTGCGACGCTAATTAGACTTTGGTTGTGCCCGTGCCGAGGCAGGGACTAAAGGATTCATGCGTTACTGCAGAAGGGAAACTGAAAGCAGCGACAAAGCGGGCGCCCTGCAGGACCTCAAGCTACGAGATCTGGCCTGGAGAGCGTCAACACCTCCAGCTGACCATCTGAGGGGTCTTGCTCAGTGTCCAACAAGTCCTCGCACAGCGGCTGCGAAGTGCCTTGGGACATCTCACCACGAGTGAATATCATCGCACCAAGAGGGGTATGTCTCGAGCCGAACTTGTCTGATACTACTTTGGGCTTGGTCTGTCGACTCACCACCTACCAGCAGGTGCTTCTGCTCGTCGAGCTCTCAGCTCTGATAGCTTCGTCAGGTTGAATGCACTCGGAAGGCATTTCCAAGCGTGACTTTGCATGAACTGCTGACATCTTCCTGTGATGTTTTCGGGTGGTACAGAGGTTGCCCACAAGGATGGGCTTGCGTTGGCCTGTCACCTCGAACTGGCAACGACTGACTGTGGAATCATGGTCCTGTATTGTCTGCAGGAGACTTTACGGCAACAACATGGCAATGGGATCGAAGGGCCACAAGATCACATCAACACTGTCAAAATGCGCTGAGCGAAGGCGCAGGATTGTCACAAGCTACAAACGGCAAGGGACATCCCTGGGTCATAGAGCCATACATTCTGAACAAGATGCCATATCTCCAAGAACTGCTCCATAAATGGCGGGCAGTCCCACCGGCATAGGAATCAATATTCAGGCATAAGATCCTGAGCTTCGTTCATGCAGTCTACCTTGCCTACAGGTCACTGCCATCTACCATGTTTCTGCAGGCAAGCATCATTTCCTTAGCAGCAACAGGCACCGCGCTTGCACTCAGCTTCGTCTCTGGGCTATTACACTGAGGTCTCTCGTGTGCTGTAAGGCACGGACTGGGTTGCTATATAGCCTGGCACAACTACATGCATAGTTTAATCGCCTCTGACTTTCGCGCGAAGCTGCTCCAACCACTCTCAACGAGACACACACCCGCACACACGCAGACTTGCACACGCTCAGGACGGACTGCAAGCGAGCCTGGGCCCCTTGTGGCGAAGGCCGACCTCAAAAACTGAGGGTGCCTGGCAAGTCATGTTGAGGGTATCCGTTGTTGCTGTAGCCTCCCCGCGACGCCAGCAGTGCAAAAGAAACAGGCAGGCCTGTGGCGATGTGCCATGGTAGAGTCCTGGCATGCACGGCCACAACTTGCCGTGGCTCGGAACGGGAAGCCAATGACCCAGTTCAGACGTGGTTGACCGCACAAAGTCGCAAGATGTTATCACACGCAGTGCCCTGCCTCGAAGCACTCTGTGGACGCGTTGGCCGACACAACAAAAGAAATGCAAGGAAATCATCAAACCTCGACAGGCACTGTGCACCAACATGCTCGGGAAGCTGCAGTCGGTGAATGGTTGACTGGCGATTGAGGCCTTGCCAAATGTAGACAAGCTTATTCAAGAACTGGCTCTTCGTCCGATTGAGCTCGACCTTGTGCATGTGTAGAAGAACGGTTGAACGCATAGGCAGAACTTCCAAACCAATCAAACCAATTTCAGCTAGAAGCATTGTACGCCAGCTCTGCATCCTTGGCAATACCACCTCCAGAAGTCGCATGACAAGGATCCCAGTCACTTGTCGGGGCAGGCACCGATTTCCCAAAACAATGATTCTTGTGGCCAGCGGCAATACAAAATCATAAACGTCTCCAACTCCTTCACGTCATGTCCATCTTTTCTCACGGGAGCGTCTTTTCTATAGATGGTGCCATCTTCTGCATCGACCTTGGCATTGCGTGTGTTGCTAGATGCAACAGCGCCAACAGTCGAGCATCGAAACAAGTCAGAACCACTTCTTTCCACAAGGTCGCCTTGAGTGTGACCTTCCACACATCATGGAGCGAAGTTGGAGCCTTGAGCCAATCCTTCCTTGGTATCGTGTAACTTTCATCAACCTTGTACCTTTCAAGCGTGTCGATGCTTGTAGCTTCGTCTAAGAAGGCGGAAGCTGTGGCGAAAGTAGTTGCAAGTTGCAATAGAGAATCAGCATCATCTTCAGCATTTCACAGTCGTCTTTGAGCAGCGCGCTTGCATCAGGATTCCTTCGTGCATTGGACAGCTTGAACTAGGGCACTTCACAGTTTGACCATAAATCATGTCTGGCGGGAGCTGAACCATCCTTGCCAAGGGGCCGACCACCCCAACCCAGCGATCGTGAAAAATCATTCCCTGGCAACAACATCGAAGCAAGATAGGCCGTCCAAACCATCCCACATGCTGCCTGTCCCCAATGGCACCATACCGATGCGCATTCTCTGAGGATTGATGCGGTGAAGTTCAGCTTCCTGAACCACCCACATGACCGTGCCATCGCCTGCCGCGGCAAACGCGATCTGACGTATTGCACAGCATCCGTCAGGGAACGACAGAGCAAACAAGACCCCCTGCCTCCACCGACAAAAACACGAACCATGTCACATGTGGACAGGATGTCCCTCATAACCTGAAAGCCTTGTTTGTTGCCTTGGTTGCGTGCTGACCCTTTATACTCACAAACATTTCATTCTGTCAAAGTTATGCCGTTGGTTTCGTCAAGCTGCCAGCAATTCCCTCCAGCAAACCTGAGTTGCATTTGCGAGGGCTCTTGAAGTGCAGTACTAGTGGGTGAGTCCGCACAGGGTCTACATTCTAGTCATCCGGCTGTTGAAGCTACTCTCTCTGCGCAAAGCCTTGTGCTGCCGCCGCATACTCGAGCACTATGAGCAATCAAATGCCAACACAAGGTATCAGTGCATCCAGGAGTCTGAAAACATGCAATCGAGCACGTCTTGTCGTCAGAGGGATCGGAATGCTGAAGGGCTGTGGTATTTCGAGAAGCTCCTTGGACTTATGCGACCCCATGCGGCGAGCACAACTGGAAGGAAGCAATCCAAACGTTCATGGCAAGGCTCAGCCCCAACTTGGCCACCAGACAACGGGTTCACAAAAAGAAACCTTGCAAAGCTCACGGCTGGCCGAAGCAATTTCAGCCTGCACACGCAGCCAATTTGCACATGTTCCGCATCGGCATCGTCACTGCCAGCCGAGGCCATGTACCTCCCATAGAGCAGGATTCAATTCGAAGTGACAGAATCTTTCTCCAGCCTCTACGAGGACCAAAGCTCTTGGCTAGCTGCCTACCCCCCGCCTACAGTGAGCCGAGCAGGCATCAACAAATAGCTTTTCCGGAAGCCTGCATGCATCAGTTTGGAGGCTGTCAAAGAGCAATCTTCTACTTTTCGTGCTCACATGAACGCAGTGGCACAGCCGAGAGGTGGAACCGATCTGTACAGGAAAGCTGCCTTCGGCAAGCGGAAGGTGTATCAGTCTGCCACATGTAAAGAGCCAAAAAAGCCATTTCTCCTTCGAGCGAATGGCAGTGGAGTGATTTTCGTTACCAGAAAACCACGCATAAGGAACGGCGGTGGGATCCCGCTACAACACTTCTCCGATTGAACCGGTCGGCATAGAAACTCATCCTGCAGCAGCCGGATATGTCAAACGTAGCGAGCGGGGGCGGCCATCTCGGGAAGCTGCTGCCTTAGCTTTTGCTGAGGCACGGAGCGTGCACCTTTAAGATACATAGTCTTGCTTGTCGGTATGAATCGAACCCACGGACAATCGTCCGTTTCCGATCTTCCTGGTAGGCATGGTGGGTTGGCTGCCTCCGAGAGTGTGGATTGCCCCGTTTTATCCTCACCAGCTCAGCCTTCCAACGAAAGCTTAAGCGGATTCAAGCTGTCTTATCTAGCTGCTGCGCCCAGCATGCTGGGAGCGAATTTGCAAGAACGCGTACTATCTGCCGGCGTGTTGCGCATGTGACACTTCATATGGTGCACCATACATGTTGGCCTGGTAGGCGGCATTGCCCTGCGCAGACAAGCATTTGTAAGTTAAACTTTCGCACACAAAAATCGCACTTGTAATAGCATGCAGCAGCTCCCTGGCCGCTCCTGATCGGCGCCATACGCCAAGCCCGCGGCTTGAAAATTGCCTGCTGTTGTAAATGACTTCACGAACAACCAGAAAGCCGTCAAGGACGACACCTTGGCCTTGATCTGCTGGGTATGCGGCATACCTGAAGGCTGCTCCAACTAAAGCTGTCATCTTAAACTGGTTCTTCAAAGAAACCACGAAGCTATTGCGACAAAGGGCGGTGGGTTTTGCGGATAAGATGTCGGCATGTGCTGGTGCATCGCGAACTGGTCCCGTTCTTGGCCTTGGTCCTGCCGGAGAAAAAACATGTTTGTGCCACAGTAATGCCGGGAATGCCGTATTGCATAGATGTCCCTGTTCCACCAGGACATCATCATGAGCTTGTTTTTGCCTTGATTCAGATACAAGCTGCCCCACTTTACAATGTGCTGCACACATCAACGGCACACGAGAGAGAGAGAGAGAGAGAGAGAGAGAGAGACAAAACGAAAGAGATGCACATGAGAATTTCGATGTTAACATGCTTTTGTATGAAAACCCACATACGATGTGACACACACACACGTGAATTTTTTCCATACGCATGCGATTGCATGTAAACACGTATACAAGCAGACACGTAAATACATGAACATAGATCGATATGCATATATATATATATGTATACACATAAATATACACCTTAACGTATATGCATACAAGAAAGAGTGCTTGTACACATGCGCACATATTTACAAACGAACACCTACATATAGGTACATATGTACGTGTACACATGCACACATATGTATAGGTATGCATTTGTACACATGCACATACACATATACATACACACATACATACATACATACATACATACATACATACATACATGCATACTTACACACTTACATACGTACTTTCACTTTCACTTTCGGAAGAATGTCTGCATCAACTGCTCCTAGCCATGTGCGTAGACGGTGATTGAAATCACCGAAGCAGTTGCGCTCTTCCTGCCACGTGCTCAGTGCAAAAGCATCGGGCGCTTTCACCAGCTTGTGAAGCTGGATCTCTCCTTTTTCCCGGCTCTGTTCAAGTACTTCCTCGATCCTTCTACTCAAGGCTTCCTGCGAAAGTGCCATGTCCGATCTGGACTGCTGGAGTACATTCTGGAATGCTCAGACAAGATCTTGTTCTCTCTGCTCTCCCGTCTGGGCTGACGTTCGAACAGATTAGCCATTCCTTGTGTCCGGTCGCTGCTGGTGGTAGCAGACTGCCTGATTGCTCCAGTCATCTGCTGCATTTACTGTGCTGACGCTGCGGTCTGAGCCGCAAGTGCTTGCAATTTTTGCTCCATTCCTGCTGCTACTTCCAAGTTACTGTAAAGCAGAATGCACATGAAAGCGGCCTTGTGCATCTTCCTGTTCTCGCGCAGCGAAGGGTGAGGTGCGTCCTCTGACACAGGAAGGAAAGTGAAACCAAAACGATCATTCCTGGGGCTGTTGTAGACAAAAGCAGCAGGTTCATGCTTTGAAACCAAAATCTAAACCCTAAAAACGTACTTCATAAACGGCAAAGTGCAGTGAAACTTTACTGTGATCACAGGGGCGTAGCGCGACTCAAAGCTCCTGATGGAAAAACATGTCCTTCAAGGTCACAAACTCTTCCTCGGCGATTTCCACAAGTTTCACTAAGTTCGTGTTCTGCATTTTCTTGGGTTCAGGGTTGTAGTGCGTATTGGGCTCTTCCTGGTAGGAGGCGACGACTTGGCTGGGGATGCTTTGCTGTTTTGTTCCTTGGTGCTCGAGCTGGGGCTTGTTCCTGTTCTTGCACTTCAGGGCATGTGCTTGTTCTTCCTTGAAGATCGCCTGTTTACCTGCATGGACTCCGAACTCAAAGACGAAGACCATAAGAACCATCGCCAAACCAAAAAGTCCAGCGGCACGCTCTTGCTTCGTCCCTTGCATCCGGGAGTTCCCGGGACGACACGGAACTTCCTGAGCGGCAGTCCTTGCACGGTGCCAAGGACACCACCTCCCTTTGCTCAGCTCCGTCAAGGAGATGTTCGCACTTCTTCTTGTCCAACTTCTTCCCAGCCTTGGAGGTCACGTAGACAAGTCCCATTGTTCTGCTTCGAGATCGCATTCCCTACTCACATAGTAGGTGCTCGCAAGCCAGCCAACAAGGACAATTCCCATGGCTGCACTGAAGGCTGTCCCTAGATCCCGTAGCATCATCGCACTTCCTTCGGAATGCTCCACTATTCATGTTAGAAAACGGAGCTTTCCTGAAAGCATGCCTACTCGGCTTTCACTCGCACTTTTCCTAGCAGCGGTCCTGTGCCTGCCGGTGGTTCGAGCCTTAGTACAGCGGCCCGGTCCTGACACTTGAACCGCTGTTCCTGCAGGGAATGTTCATGTGACAGAATGCTTAACAAAAACCCCTAAAAATTTTGAAGGACCCACTGAAACTAATTCATTCCGAGAGTTGGGACATTTCAAAATCTTGAAACACCTGATTTTTCAGGGCTTCAAAATTTCAAGGGCCTTTCAAGGTTTGAAGAAAAGCTTTAAAATATTGAAAAATCCTTTACATTGAAAAACCCATTGAAGGTAATTCATTCTGAGAGTTGGGAACTTTCAAAATATTGATAATCCTTAAAATATTGAAGAATCCCGGAAAGTTTAAATCATGATTGAAATTTTGAAAAATCCTTAAATTCGAAAATTTTAAGGGCTTTTCAAAAAAATTAAGGATTTTTCAATCTGTGAGAAGCCCTTAGATTTTTGAAACCCTGAAAACCCAGATTTTTCAGAAAGAAAAGATTTTCAAAATTTCAAGGATAAATACAAAATTGTCAGGATTTTTCAATATTTTAAGGATTGTCAATACTTTGACGTATTGACAATTCTCAACTCTCGGAATAAATTTGTTTCAATGGGTTTTTCAACATGTTAAAGACTTTTCAAAATGTTAAGGCTTTTTTCAATAATTGAAAAGCCCTTAGCCTATTTCACGAAATCAATTTTATTCAATTTTTGAAAAGGATTGAAATTTAACCCTTGAAAATTTGAAAACCCACTGAAACTAATTCATTCCGAGAGTTGGTGCATTTCAACATTTAGAAAATCCTTAACATTTTGAAAAATGCTGAAAATTTTGAAAACTGGTTTTTCTGTGGTTTCAATATTTAAGGGCTTCAAAATTTGAACAGCCCTCAAAATTTTGAAACCCTGAGAAACTAGGCTTTTTGCATTTTTCATTTTCAATATTTTTAAGGTTTTCTTCATAATTTCAATCATGTTTTAAACGTTCCGGGGCTCTTCAATATTTTCAGGATTGTCACTATTTATTCCCAACTCTCAGAATGAATTACCTTCAATGGGTTTTTCCATGTTAAAGACTTTTCAAGATTTTAAAGCTTTTTCAAAACTTGAAGGGCCCTTAACATTTTGAAGCCCTGAACAACCAGATTTTTTCAAAATTCCAAGGGTCTTTTCAATTGTAAGGATTTTAATGTCAATATTTTGAATATTCCCAACTCTTGGAATTAATTGGTTTCAGTGGGTTTTCTCAAAGTTAGGGACCTTTCAAATTTTTAAGGCTTTTTCAAAACTTGAAAGCCCCTTAAAATTTGAAACCCTGAAAAATCCAGGTTTCAAAAAGAATTGAAAGGCCCCAAATCTCGGAATGAATTAGCTTCAGTGGGTTTTGCAACATTTAAGGGTTTACCAAAAAAAAAGAAATGCCCTGACACCAGGTTATTCAAAATTTTAAGGGTTTGAAATTGAAAAAACTTGAATGTTTGAAAACCGGAAAAACCACAATTTTCAAAAGTTTTCAAATTTTCAGGATTTCTTAGAATTTTAAGGGTTGTCATTTTTTTGAAAACTCCAAACTCTCGGAGTGAGATAGCTTCAGTGGGTTAAGGGCGTTTCAAACGTTTAAGGCTTTCTCAAAAATTGAGAAACCCGTAAAACTTTGAAACCTGAAAACCTGATGTTTTAAAAATTCAGTCATTATTCAAGACGTTAAGGCTTACCAAAATGTGAACAGGTTTTTCCAATGTTTGAAAAGCTCTTAAAATATTGAAATCCTGGAAAACCAGATTTTCAAAACTTGAAATATTTTGCAAAATTTTGAGGGTCTTCTAAATTTTGAAAGGCCCCAACTCTCGGAATTAATTAGTTTCAATGGTTTTTCAAAATGTTAAGGACTTATCGAAATTCTAAGACCTTTTCAATAATTGAAAAGCCCTTAGACTTTTGAACAAAACAAAATGTCAAGGTTTTTAAGCATTTTTCAAAATGTTAATGGTATTCAAAATCTTGAAAGGTCCCAAATTTGAAATTCATTAGTTTGAATGGTTTTTTCAGAAACGTCCAGGTTTCCGGCCCAAGGCATACGTCAAATAAGATTTAAAGGTCCTACGTACATACATAAATACACAAAAACATACACAAGTATATACATATCTACATTCACACATAAGTACATATACACACATAGACGTCTACACATATACACATAATTGACATAAATACATATATGCATATGTGTACATATGTTCATACATGCATTTTCACATACATACATACATACATACATACATGCATGCATGCATGCATGCATGCATGCATGCATGCAGACATACCTGTAAATATACACATGTAGACATGCCACAAACAAGCATATAGAAACTCCTGCAAAACACAAACAAACACTTATACAAAATACGCGTATGCACATGTTCACGTGCCCATGTGTTTCGGCACATGTACACATGTATATTTAGACGGAGACACATACCTACACAGATATTCACCATGTATGCCCTTACATGCTTTCACAGATTCTGAATGATTGCTGCAGATCTTGCGTTCCAGCTGCGCTTCTGCAATTTGCTCTTTTCCGCATCGAAGGCATGCACGAGCGGCATGACAAGCCAACCAAACACCGCGCTGGACACAAGAAGTGTGATGCCACCGTAGAGATGGAGAAACCATCCTGCAGCCGAGTCTTGCTGACAGGTACTCACATGCATCACGGCAACGTGTTCACCATCAAAGGCCAGGCACCGATTGCAAGGCTAGGGTACGGATACCATGCGTTCTCACCCAAGTTGGTGAAGGAAACCCAAGTCACTACAGCCTGGGCCCGCTGGCAGACGATGCCCGTCAAAAGAGTACCAACAGTCATGAGCTCTTGATCACCGAAAACGTTGCAACGAAGTGTAAGGAACCTTGTGCCACATCGCAACGAAAAGCCGAGTTGCCCAAATTACATTGGACACAATTGAGACGAAGCCAGCAAAAAGCAGGAGTCCGTAAGCGCAACCACCTGCCAAGTGACGAACTGCTCTCGCAGTAAAACGACCATGGCGTTCCACGACATTAACCTGCCTAGTCTTTTCAAGCTTCCAAAGGATGCCATCAGGATCCCGAGGATCGCTAATATTATCCTTGATGCAAGTGCAGACTGGCTGCAGGAACAGCTGCAGCCGTGATGGTTGAACTATTCCCTGTCTCATTACAGGAGCAAGCTGCGTCAGCATTGAAAGGAACAATACGGCCATGCTAACCTGGCACGCCAAGAGGTTGAAACAGCTTGCTGGGGACCCAAGCCAGCTCCGCAAATCTAACATGAATAGAATTTGCAATCCGGAAGCGGTCTGCATCCTGTCGTACTCTATGCATCGAGTATATACGTGATTGGTGAATCCATCACCACACTGCTCCGACCTGAGTCTGTGTCGAGAGATTAAACGCCTGTAGGGAGTTGCTTGCTCTAGGGTCAAATCGAAACGGCTCACGGGTGTCCTGCTGTTTCCTGCCGGACCAAGATCCAATCGCACAGCCCATGTGCGCCTCTTTGCAACTTCCCTTTTTCCTGCCAGGTCCTAACACCCCGTTTCCACTCCCCTCCGGGTCTAAGTTTAGTAAGTGTAAGATATGCAACCGCAACATCACTCGGGTTAACCACTTCCCATGTCCGGTAAGGTTCTGTGCGTTTAAACTTGCATTATGCTTGCGCTTGCCATTTTGCACTCTGCCACTTAGCATTCGGGACTTGTCCTACAATGTGCCCTTTTGTCTCATTCCAAAATGCAGGGGCTTGCCACCCATGTTCGGCTTCCGACTAGCCACTCATTCCAGGGTTCGTTTGCGAAACCTGAGGTAGGGTGTGCTTTTGAGGCCACCACTGCTGCTCTTCTGAGGGTCTGCGTTGCAGAGCTTGAGGTTGCCGGCTTTCCCCATCCTGCTGCTTGTCCGGCAGTTCTGACACGCCCGGACAGCACTGGCGGGACCTGCTGTGCTCGAGCTTCCAATCCTTGAAAGTGCATGTTTCGTGCCCGTTCAAACCGTTTAAAACAAAAAAACATTTTCCACAAAACCAGTACCTTGCGGGGTTTACGGTATGCGAAGATTCGCTCCTTCCTCTCTATGCCGGTTTTGGATTGCGAGGCATCCTATGCCCAGCGAGCACACACGCAACACAACATGGGCCAACTAAGAAGCATTGTACCAGCCAAGATGCCCCTCACAATCGCCGTGCCAACCTTGCTGAATAATCGCACCAATCTGCGCAGCCGAGTCAAAGTTACGATAAGCAACTGCCACAAGTCAGCTGCACATGTCCACCTGGGCACCCTTCAGACCTTGCCATTCCTGATGCAGCAGACGCAGCATTAAAGGATGCTGCATGAAAGGCAAAGCCGCGTCAGGCACAAAATATTTCAGCCGAAGCAGCACAAGTCATCCGCACGATGACATCCCAAGATCTGGCGGACTTCGCGTACACCTCAACATGTTATAATGAGGACTCGGCAAACTTGATGTAGTAGAAGCACAAGCTATGCATGCATGCTCATGCATTGATTGAGCAATATTGAGCACGTCGCCGTCATCAGTCCGTAGCTTTTGGATTCAAACCCGCTGAATGACCAAACGTTTTCCAGCGGTTTTGTCCCGTGTTCGTCTAAACGCCATCGCGGAATCGCGGTTCCGATCATAACCAGTGCAGTCCCAAATCCTCGGTGGCACACTCTAGACTCTAGAATACTTGCAAACACCATGTTTCTACGATGCCACGCCCGACAATCCATGTATGTCCATTTTGTTGACCATGTCGCCACACATTGCCACGGCGGCATATTCAACTTTCTCAAAGATCTTTCTGACTCGTGTTGCCTGACACTGGCACGGTGCTGTGCAACACAAACTGTGGCACTGCCACCCTTTGCATGAAATCAAAGACAAGCCGCCGCGCAACCCCGATTTCCAGTTACACATCGCCTCCTCTTTGCAATCCAAGCAGCACATTTGCGAAGACACCGTCCGCAACCCATGACCCCGCTTCCGCACGGCGAATTGCCGCATTTAACTTGCAACCGTCGAGCACATGCTGCGAAATTCAGGCCCAAATTATCCTGTTGGATCCCGCTCTTTTCCCCTCTGCCCTCATGGATAAACACCGTCGGCGACCGACATGCGAAATGTGTACTCCTTGAACTCCTTATCGTGCCGCCGTCTTTTGCTTCTTAGCGCCTCTAATGGTCCTCAATGTTGCTGCTGGCATGTTGAGCTGCTTGCGCGCGATCATGAAACACTGCCCTTGCCGCTGGCCTCTTCCGCTGCACGCGATCTGGCAAAGCATCGGCCAAGTGCAACGAGTTCAGCGTACACAGGAAGACGAGCCCACCCAGGCGTGTCGCACCGGTGGCAGGGGAAGCCACCAAAGTGCGGCGACCAGCCACAACGCCAGCAGCAGCCCACGCACACTGCAATGGGAAGCCCTGGACACAGCAGGGCCCCCATCGACCGCATGAACATAACGGCGTACACGCATCGGCGTGGAGAGCCGCGAGCTGCCACGGTGGCGCACCATAGTGCACCGTGGCACCATGGTGCGTGTTGGCACGTTTGAAGGTTAGCGTGCTGCGACCGAAGTGCCCGCCCAACTCAACCCAGAAGACAACTACCTTGCAGCGGCGGGCGCATCGTTTCGCATCGTAGTTGTGAGAATGCTCGCTGCTTGCGGTTGACGGCCTGACGGCGATCGAGTCCCGGTTTGCGATCTGCCTGCGGGCCGGGCTCGCCGCCAGGCCTGAGGGCTTGTGACAGTGGGGGGAAAAATCAGCTGCCATCTGAGCACCTTGCCAGATCTGGAGTCGGTTGACGACCTCGATTTTGCGCCCGTCCGCGGCCGGCACGTCGATGTTGAAAAAGCGCATGGCATCACATTGTTTGCTCTTAACACGCGCCTTTTTGCGACCGAGTGGGCACAGGAGGTCCCAGTGGAAACTACGCGCTACCTGCTACCTTTACTGGCAGGCTCCAGCTTGAACAGCCGACAAATAAAACAAACTTCACATGACCGCGTCCACGGGTAAAAGCGCCGCCAACATTGCACCCGAACTCCCTCCCCGCGCAGGGACAAACGCGAATCAGCTCCGGCGTTCTTCCGACGATTGTTCCGCAGCCCAAGCGACAAGCTTGTACCCAGGGGTGAAATTCAAAATGGGCCAACGGGCTACAGTCTTAGGGGGCGTCCAGTTTGCAGTCGGCAAAGCTTCGGTCTCACTGCCCGTGCATCGCCGTGCTAAAAGGTGAAGCTACCCTGAGCATCCCCGACCTAGTTCGCTCCAGCCGCTGCTGGCTCTTGGCACGTGGTCGTTGCCCTTCAGCTCGCAAGCCATTGGCGCGCTGGAACTGCCAATTCGTGCCCGCACGCTCAAGCTCCCGTGCCACGGCTGTTGATCCGGTCGGCTAGCATCTCCGTGCATCTTCAGCACGAGAGTTCTGCGCCTGCCTGCTGGTTTTGCTTTCTGCTTCTCCATAGCAGGTTAGGTCTCGACAGTGGTGCGCCACTTCTCCATGACATCCTAGCTGATTCCTCCATTACCGCTCCTTTCGCCAGCCGCATCCAGCCGCCTGCCCTATAGCCTTGTTGGGATTTGGTGCGGAGTGCTGTTGGGGCCACTGTGCCGCAGCTTGGGTTCTGCTTGTTTAGCACCTTTTTGATGTCCGCGAAAAAGCAGTCCTGTAGTCCGAAAGTGCGCACCACGGGCCAAGGCGGCTGGGGCTCCGATTGCCTGCGTCATGCAGCACATCCTCCACCGGTGGAAGCTGGGCAATGGCTCCGTTACCGTAAACTCCATTTACTGACAGACTACCCGCACGGACATGCTGCATTTCATCCTTGAATGCTGATAAGGATTTTTTCAAGGTTCGTAGCTCGGGCCGGCGACGTTGCACTCACCGGTGAGCAGGAGTGCCAGCAGAGATGCCGCCGTTGTGCGCGGTGACAGTGACCAGCCTCGTTGCATTACCCTCGCTCCAGCCGGCGCAGCGGACTTGGCGGTCAAGCAAGACGCCGCATATGGCGACACTGCTGGTGGAGGGCACGGGCGTGGCGAGCCCACCCCCTTCGACTACGAGGTGTTTCCGGTGGCACGATTAGGACAGCGCACATTTTCGTGGGGGACGTGGTCAGGGTTGAAAGCCCCACGGGCGCATAGCAGCGTTGCTGGTTGGGCGATGCGTTGCTGGGGCATGATGTCCGTGGCAATGCAACGGGCCATCGCCAGCATTTGGGGTGCCCTTGGCTGCACCCGCTGCCGCTGCACACCCTGCTCCACCTCGATGCCCCCGCCGCCTGCCATTGCGTCCTCAGCATGGGACCGCTGCGTGGTCCGTGGTCTGTTAGGTTGACGAGCTTGCTGCGACCAGCTCGAAGAACGTGCTTCGAAGTCCAGTGCTCGAACTCTGGTCTCGACTAGTGCTTGGTGTTGGCCCAGGGCGAACAACGATGGCATCAATGGGTCTCTCCTCCTTCGCCTTGTTGCACTTCGTGCGCGAAGCTCTCCGCGTCGTAAGACAGGCACACGCTCGGCGAGCCGTGAAAGAGTGCAGCGTCGGGAAGAGGCCGGCCAGCGCAGGTCGGTCCGCCACGGCTGACAGCATGCTCTGTCGAGAGATGTGGTCGTAGGCGCCCACGCCGTCGATGCTCAGGACTGTCGTCCGTGGGTCGCTCTATGTGGGTGCGTGCATCGCCCGCACCAGGGCTTCCGCGCCTGCCTTGGTTAGCCTGCGACCTTAAACCGCCCAAAATCTCCGCGCTAAACCAATGAATGCATGGTAGAACTCTCGTGTAAGAGCTTGATGGACCGAAGCCCGATTTCATGATGTAGTACACTAGCTCACAGATTATCCCGCCACCTCCCCAAGAACTCCACCGGTTGACTTAAGGCTAGCGA
>CAJNJA010006617.1:0-16381 GCA_905231915.1 Symbiodinium necroappetens
AGGCAACGGCCGCTTGCCTTCACCGTCTGTTTTTGGCGCCTAAGCCATGGTGAAGGCAACGGCCGCTTGCCTTCACTATGGTTTTGGTGGGCTGAAGGGGGGTGAGGGGTTGGGCCTGCCTTGGGCTCGAATTAAATGACTCGAACCTATCTAGCCTAGATGCAAGCCTAGCCTAGATGCAAGCCTGGTCCGAGGGGTTGGGCCTGCCTTGGGTATTACGCAACTGGGACCAAGTGGCACACAGTGGGAGGCTGAGGGGGGCTGAGGGGTTGGGCCTTCCTTGGGCTCGAATTAGATTACTCTGCTCCATCAAGCCTTACATGTGAACCAGCCAACCAGGCAACAGGGATCTGTGCGCCGGCCCGGGGGTCGGTGGATATATAGGAGACTACCCTAAACCCAACTTGGTTAACATGTCTTTTTCCAATTCCAGCAGGCTTTTCACAGCGGACCGTCCTTCATGCAGAATCTTTGCACGGCAGCATGGTATAAGGACGGCTTCGCGGTTCAGATCCTGGCATCCCGGCAAGGGAAGGAGTTCAAAGTGCGCGCTAAAACCTGGATTACCGAGGCCAACCTGTGGCGTGTCTGCCTCAGCATCCCCTGCTATTTGTAGAAGTGACTCCAGACCTCCGAGCAGCGAATATCTCTGCTTATCTGAGAGGCTTGGACGGGCCAGTGCAGCCAGAGTGGAGCATGGAGCGCTTTGCAAAGCTGGGCGTCCTCTGCTTCGCGGACACCACGCAGCCCTTCTGCAAGCACGCCCTGGATCTGAGGCTCTACCAGGCCCTCCAGGCGAGGCAGTCAACAACGTTAGTGTAGCTCCGTTTTAAGCTCCGATGTTTCCCCCGAGTCTCGCACGGCAGGCTGTGTGCATTTGGACCCTGGCCCTGTTGCTCCGTGCAATCGGGCTCAGAAATGGTGCCTCGAATCTTTGGGAGCCCTCTGGCGCCGCAGGTAATCGCGATTTCGATTTCTTTTTCCACTGTAAGGGAACCAGGGCGGTGTGCGAACCTTGGTTTGGCGAGGTTCTGCAACGCAGACGCCCTGTGTGCCACCATCCTCGTGAAGGGAGCCTTGAGCTTCCAGCGTGCCCGAAGGGTGCCGCATGACTTGGCGCAGCTGCAGAAGGCGATCCTCTCCAGCGCGCTGGGCCTCAGCCACCCGAGCCTCGTCTTTGACGGCGAGGGCGAGGCCGACGTTGGCATCGCCGAGCGCCAGGAACAGCTGCTGAGCCACTGTGCACTGCTGGCAGCCGCGAGTCTCAAGACAGCACGGCAGCTTGTACACAGCACGCGCTTCTTGGCCCCCAATTGGCTGAGGCCGTGGCCTCTGAGAATGAGCTCCTGGACTGTTTGTTATCTTATGACTGGGCAGCGGCAACGGACCTTGTGCCCGTGCTGGCTGCGCATCTGGCGGTAATGGCGAGCTCGACACAGCTCCCTCTTCCCCATCTTGAAGATGCTGCCACCAACTATCTGCGGCACCTGAAGCTCCGGTTACCTGGCTTCATAGCCTCATCTGTAGAAGCCACCTTTTCGGCAATTTGGCAAGGTCCCTGATTATTTGGGACATACTTCTCCTCGAGACCTCGCCTGAGCGCGGCTTCCTGCGTGACTGCGCGCAGCTCGCCTTCCACGTGGCTCCCAGCCCGGAAGCGGCCAGGTCCCTGGTCTCTCGGGTGAACGAGGCCGACGCCCTGGCCGTGGCGTTCTCCTGCGCCCTTCTGGCAAACGCAGGCCTGGGGCCGAAGGAGACGGCCGAGACGGCCAAGCTCTTCCACAAACTCTCCGCGGCGATGCGGGGACAGGCGAGGGCTCAACTGGAGATGACCAGTTTCTGGAGAAAGGACAAGGCCAGTCGGGCCCTGCTGGGACCATCCGCCATCTCATGTCGTGCCGCTACCGGAAGTTTCTCTTGCACGTGCTTGGACTCTGCTATGCCTGGTTATCACCGTGGCTCAAGTCAACATCGCAGGGACGAGTGCAGTATCATGCAGCTGCTAGCACTAGCTGCTAGCAGTAGTGGTAGGTTCACAGGTACCAACAGCGTATGCACCGGCACAAAACAAGCATCGTTTCACATCAAGCATCCTGGAGTCACAGTTTAACACCTTGCTGCCGCCATGTGGACTTCTCCCGTCTCGAAGCGGGAGGCTATGGATAAGAATGCCAGGGATTGGCAGATGGGATCGGACCTGGCGAACGAAGGGAGCCGGTTGTGGGGGAAGATGCAAGGCTACATCCAAGGACATACGCCCTTGGACACGGAGAGGCATTGCACGGATTGTCTTTTCATCCCCTTGTTCTTGGCTGCCATCGTTGGGCTTGGCCTTTGCATCAACCACGCCATGGAGAAGGGAAGCTTTCAGAGGCTGACGTCACTGCCGGATTTCGAGGGCCACCTTTGTGGAACGGACGGGCAGGGGCAGTACGTGTACTTCTGCCAGCAGGGCGGGACCTTGGATTTGCAGCACCAGATCTGCGTTCCCAGCTGTCCCGTTGACAGCAGCACTCAAATCTTCTGCCGAGGGACCGGCACAAACCAGCCCAGCTATGCCACGCACCCCGTGGCTGGCATGGTCTGCATGCCAGCAGCTGCCGAGGTCGCTTCACAGGCACGGCCGGGTGGAGGGGGCCAATCCGTCAAAATGCAATGTTTCAGCAGAGTGCCCTATTACGAAATCTCGGCATCTGCTTCTTCCCAAAAGGCTCAGGAGGGAGTGTGTGCTGAGGCGTGGCATGCTTGAGACAAGGCAGGCAGGGAGAAGAGAAGTCGGAACCGTGTCAGGTCAAGCACCTCTTCGACAGCAATCCCTACCTAAAGACGCTCTTCGAGCTCGTGGAGGTCACTTTCGACTGGGAGCAGCTCATTGTGGCAGCGGTGGTAGCCTCTGTCGTATCCTACCTCTACCTCTTTTGCATCTCCCTTTGTGCCTCCTTCTTGGTGTGGCTTTGTTTGATTGCTTTGGTGGTGCTGCCGACGTGTTTGGGTTTGGTCTATGTGTACATGTCTGCCAGCCCGGAGATCATTGTGCCCAACTCCTTCCCTGCAATGATCACATCGGGTGACACCCGGAACGACCTGACTGTGGGCCTCTCTCTCTGCGGGGTGGGCGGCCTCTTGGCATGCGTGGCGATGGTGAAGGCGAAGACCATACAGGCTGCAGTGGTCAGCATCGAGGAGGCGGCCGACTGCATCCGTCAGATGCCCGTCCTGGCTGTGGAGCCATGGATTTCAGTTGTCATCAAGCTGCTCTTCTTCGTGCCGGGCATGCTAGGCCTCCTGGCAAGCAGTGGGTAAGCAGATAGAGAGCAGAGCCTCTTGAAGTCTGTTGAACACAAACCTAACCTAGGTCTCCTTATGCTGAACGTGTCCGGAGACCTTCCGAGTCAAGTGGATTTCAGCCAGGGTCAGCCTGTCTACTCCGGGGATCCCATGGTGGCCATCTCCCTGGTCTACTACTTTGTGGTCTTCGTCTGGATCATGGAGCTTCTCCACTCCGTCTCGCAGTTTGTCGTGATGTTTACCGCTCAGGTCTGGTTTTTCAGAATGAAAGGCTACGAGACAAGCTTCTGGGCCCATTTCACAGCCTACGACATGCTTTGGGGTTTCATCTATGGCCTTGGCTACCATCTGGGCTCGCTCCTTTATGGATCCTTCCTGTGCACACTCTTCCGTGTGGCCCGAATCTTCGCTTCCTTGCTGATGCATGCCTCCCAAAATTCTGGCAACCCTGTTGCCGAATGCGTGGCCAAATGCTTTGTTTGTTGTCTGTCCTGCGCAGAGAAGCTCATGCAATATGTCACCAGCATGGCATATTGCGACATTGTCATGAACTCCACCACATATTGCGAGGGTGCAGAGCATGCAGTGCAGATCGTAAGCGGGAATGCCAGCCAGTTGGTGGCAGTTGAGGGCTTGGCGACCATGTTCTCCTTCGTCGGTGTTGGGGTATCCTCTGCTGCGACTGCCGGAATCTGTTGGTTTCTCAGCACAACCTTCAGCCGCTACAGCAGTCCTGTCAGTGATCATTATGTCCCAGACAAACAAACGATGGTCATTTGTGCAGCAGTCATTGGTGCAGTCATGGCAGTTCCCTTCATGCATCTCTTTGATACGATCTGTGATACAGTGGTCTACTGCAATGCGACCAGCAGCTTTCGCCTGCCTACATGGCAAAGCTCCAGCGGAAACGGCGGATTCTGGGGATGGTTCACTGGCCACTAGAGCGACTAAACCATGCAAGAGCGGCAGAGCCATGATTGAAGTCCCTGAGACAAGGCTGAGCCTTTGAAGATTTGAGCAAAAAGCCTTTAGTTAAACTACAGTGCCATAGCTTCGACGAGCGTCGCATTGAATTCATCTGCCAGAAAGCTGGCACGCCTGCCACCGCAAAGCACGCACAGGGTGAACCCAGCTAAAGAAGGAGTGTTCGCTCCAGACTGACGACTGTACACGCGGATGTTTTGGGTTGCAGCATCGCGTCTGGCTTCATCCTGTGCACGGAGGGCAGGTTCTGCAACGATCTTGCACTGATGACTCTGCGCTGCCCAAAGCTAGTGCGATGCTCTGCGGGGCTTCCTGTAGCCACGGTAGCCACGCGTGAAACGCCTGTGCCTTGCCCCTCGCGGCTCCGCGCTGTAGGCGGATGACTGGCTGTCGCTTTTCGGCCTGGAGCCCAAAGAGGCGGGAAGCTCGGGGTGCCCGAAGATAAACCTTTGCGTTCTCTTTGAAGCCGCCTAGCCGCATGGTGAATCTCCGGTTGCATGGTAAGGAAAGATCTGCAGCAGACTCGTGTCTCTCTCGCCCATGGGACAGCAAGCACAGCCGCACACACAACAAACCGGGGAGCTTAGGTGCACAGGGTGCCCGAACATAACGCAACAGCACACGGCAGGAACCCATGCTCGGGCCTACGGAGAACCTTTTGCAGCCCTGACGAGGCGAAACCGAAAAGGCCGGAGCCGGAGCGCAGCACCGTGCTTGCTGAGAGCAGGAAAGGGTCAGTGCCAGAGGTCCCTCGCTTCCAGCGCTGTTTCTTGGAGACTTTTTGTGCAGGAGGCGAGCACCTTCAACTCCTGGACTTCGAGATCTCATGTCTGACGTTCCCAAGGAGTTTTGCTGCGCACTGGATGGCAGGCTCGTGAGCAAAGGGGGCAGTGTCAAGCATCCTCTCTGTCACACACACACACGCACACACAGTCTCTCTCTCTCTCTCTCCCGCTCTCTCTCTCTCTCTCTCTCTCTCTCTGTCCCTCTCTGTCTCTCCCCGTCTCTCTCTCTCTCTCTCTCTTCTCTCTTCTCTCTTCTCTCTTCCCAATCTCTCTCTCGCACATACGCAGCAGGTGGTCTCTCTGCTCGGTTGTGTTTGGTGCTGCGGCACAGGCCCACGCATGTGCTCAGGCTGCTTGTGGATCCAGTCCGCACGCCGGGCGGCCGCGTCTACGAGCGCTCAGTGCTGGCCAAGACACTGGCGGAAGGACGCCAGGGACTCGTGGCGAGACGATGGTGAGTCTCCGACGTCCATTTCAAGCTGTGTCGAAAAGGGTCTTGTAGCGCGAGACCCTGGGGTGTCAAGAAACGGCATGCAGCCGTTCGTCGACTTCAGAGCGGCTCACGAAGTGCTCGAGGGCCTTGGTTGTATCGCTCGAATAGCCAAAAAGAGCTCGTGCAGTCCACAATCCTGTTTCAGCTCTTTGCTTGTACGGAATTTCGTGCCGCTGCAGCCGCATGCGCTGCCTGAGCTCTAGATAGGTTGATGTCTCCCGAGCTTTCTAAAGCTTGCTAGGCCAGGTCAGGTGTTCCCAAAGACGTGTAGCTGACTGCACTTTAGAGCGTCTCGGAGAGGTGCCCAAGCGCATCACATGTTCTGCAGAGCAAGGAAGGTGAGAGTTGCTCAGCTGAGACGTCAGGAGATCCTCGTGTGCTTTCCGACAGCCCGTACACCCTGCAAGACTGCCAGCGAGACGCAGGCCGGGAAAAGGCATTCCACATCATCCCATCTCATCCCGTCTCCGACTTCTCCGACTTTGCATTGTTGGCACATGTTCCCATTTCTGCTTTCTGGAAGCCAGGCTTGCGAGCCAGGATCGTCGATTGGGTTCGAAGCACTCACTCCCAAAGCAAGGAGAAAAGGAGCAGCGGATTCTTTGTCCTCATGCATCGTCTGTCGTCGTGTGTTTTGTAGGAATTCTCAGCAGCAGCGGACTACCCAATTGTGGCGTCCTGGTCCTTTGATCATGGCAGCCCAACATCCAAAAGGCAAGCCGCACTTCTTCAACAAGAGGCATAGTAGATGCGGGGTTTGCTGTTTGGCTCCGATGTGCTCGTCCACAACGCGCAGCATGGGTGCCAGCCGACAGTCGAGATTGAAGAGGCTTTGCTTCACTTTGGCTTGGTCCGGTTCACTGGCCCAAGACGGCTTGGCAGATGCTGTCGTGGAGTGGATTGGTGTCTTTGTCTTCCGTGCAGGTTCAGACAGGCTGGCTGCGACAGCATCAGCTGAGGAAGTGGAGATGCTCACCAAGCTGACCGGGTTGGCCGACATTGCCTACGATATCCTACGATGACGAGGCCCTTGGCGCGAAGTTGCCAGATGGATTGACGCTACGAGCTGTGGGTCGTGAGCGTGCGGTGTGGTTCATGGCGCAAGAACTTGGAACTGTGTTTTTGGTTTTCCGTGGCACTTCGGAATGGAAAGATGTACTTGCCAACGTACAGGTCTCGCCGGACGTCTCTAGAAACCATCGGGTTCACGGTGGTTTCACATGTCATGTCAGCCAGAAAGCAAACCCTATACTTGAGACAGAGCTGGCAAGGCTTCCAAGGCTGCAATTTCCACCTCCTGGGGCACTGGCTCGGAGGTGCCATGGCTTTAGCCCTCGTTGCATCAGCCTTCCAGAGGAGCTAGGAAGCGCGGAGGTGACAATCATAGGCTCTGTGAATCACGGAGACATCGTTCCACGCCTGCTGGGCAATCGGAAGGTGGACATTTCGCACCACTTGAAGCACATCAAGCAATTAGAAATTCGAGACGAAGATTTGCCAGTTCTGGCGAATTACAAGCACCCAGATTCAGATGGTTTGAACTTGGTAGTGCTGCGAGGCACACAAGCATTGAAGCCATCACCACCTCTTTCATGATCAGGTTTGGCTGGATCCGACGGCCCTTGCAGGCATGAAATGGGACCCTGTGACGGATCCAAATGACGGAGTAGGTGCAGTCACTCGACTCCCTCCGTCCAAGTTAGGTCAAGGAGACTCCAGTCGCTGCAGTCGCTGCAAGTCTTGGGCGATGCTACCACCTCGGAGATGTGTGCCGATCCACCCGGAAGGCTACCGGGAACGATCCGGGCCACTTGCCACCAGGTTCCCCGTTGTGTACAGAAGTTTCCAGCTCAAGCCCAAGACACGAAGCCAGGAGGCACGGCAAAATCTGCCACAGCACGGAAGCAATTGCAAGCATATTTCCCACCGCATGTGACATGCTCTTCGCTGAGCCTGTACTGTGCTGCGCGCGTCAGAACGGGTGGGCAGGATGTGGATGAAATTCAGTTGCGCAAGCGTCCCAGTCATGTGAAAGCATGGTCGCTGGCAAGTGGCTCTCTTTCCACGATTCAAGGTGGCAGCTAGATGGAAACAATTGCATCTCCCTCTTCGAGTTGAGTCGTGCGGCACGACGGGTAGAACATGATTATGTGCAATTGTCGCACTTAATTTCGTGTACTTCAGAATGCTCTGACGGACGAAGTACCTTCGGCCCCCTCCTGCCGCCAGCGGCGCGCTTCGCAGCATGTCATGCTCCTTGCGCGGGTGGTCAAGGACTGCTCGTGATGCTCGTATGGTCTTGTGCTTGCTGGTTCCAACTCTGCATGGCATGCATCTGCAGCCTGCTCTGCCTGTGATCTTGTGGTCAAGCAGCAAAGTAATTATGCTGTAACGGCTGGGTGCTGATGGCATCTGTGCTCGCCAGGTCGCGCCCCGCTTCCCTGGGGCACTGGGAGGCAGCTGCGCCCACTGCCGGCTTCTGGGGTTCTTGTGCTCGAACGAGTACTCGTAGGTTCAAGTCAAGCAATTTCTGCGACAGCAATTTCCGCAGAGAGCCGTGGAAAGCCCTTCTGGTTCAAGTCTCCCAGTCTACCTCCCTGTGGCTTTCTCCAGCCATGTGTCTTTGCTGCAGGGAGGGGATGTCAGGTGAGCGCTTCGGGGACGGCACATGTAAGGTCCTCGCTCGCCCCCACGCTTTGCCGCGGATTCCGCAAGGGCATGGTGCCCCCGGCGGTTACCGCTGTGCAGAGGAGGCTCGCCCTTCCACGGATCTGCAGAGCGTCGATGCGTGACGCGTGCAGGTTCTTGAACTTGCACGAGTACCAGGTCAGCGTAGCAAAGCACACTCCCTTCCTCCCGTTTGTGTTCGAACTTTTGTAAATGGAATGTTGTGAGTTAGGAATCATGCACGGGGTCTTGCAGCTTTGCAGGCACAGATCATCTTCCAGAAGCCGCTTGGGTGCAAGCTTCAACAGTCGCTGTTTCGGTTTCCGCGAGCGTTTGATGGCCGTGCCTGCTGCCTGGGCAGGTTTGGAGTCGGAGTGCCGAAGAACCTGCCAGCTTTCTCTGTCACAGAAGCAGTGGAGAAGGCCAAGGAGATCCCTGGTGACGAGGTGGTGGCAGTGGCCTCAGCAAGGGCTCCTGCAGTGTAAGTGGGTTCATAAACGAACCCATGCTGTACCAGACCAGAGCCCTGGAAGCCCAGGTGAAGGCCCAGGTTCTCGCTGGCGGCCGAGGCCTGGGCCACTTCAAGGCCGGGTTGCGCTTGTCCTGTCCTTGCATGTTCACAATCTCCATTCTCTGCTGCATGTCCTCGGGTGTCGTGGCTCTTCTTGTGGATGATCTTGATGTGGTTTCGAGCATTGGCGGTCTAATGATGATCGCGTGTTTATTGCCGGAGAGCGTACTGTGGAAAAGCGTCCGCGATCAATCTCTTGCAGGGTCCGGGGCTGCCATGGATCCTGTAGCCATGACGCAACGAGGATGTGCGCCTCAGCTCGCGCTCGATGGAGCAATAGAGGATCCACGAGGAGGTTGCCCAGCGGACAACGCTATAAAATGTTACCAAAGGGGGAACATCCCCGGTGGGCGAGATACCCCTTGAACAAAGCATGTGACGATGATGGTGATGGTGGTGATGATGATCATGAGGAGGGTGATGATTGGTGTGCCTGCTGTTGGTGTCTGTGGTTTGTCCTCCTTCACATCTTTGCCCCTGTCCTCTGTCTTTGCCTTCCTGTCGTCGTTTTCTTCAGGGTGATTGTAAGCGTCTTCGTACTCGTGTTCCTCGGAGGATTGGGAGGCTAATGACGTGTTGGAATGCATGCAAGTCTCCAAAAAGCCGTTAGAGGCCGTCCACCTGAGTAGAGAGCACGCTTCGAGTCAGGAGCCAGTTTCGGTTCTGACATCAGGAGAACAGCTTCCAGGGCGGAGTGCACATCGTGCCCAAGTCCAAGGTCGCCGAGATTGCCGAGAAAATGCTCGGAAAGACGCGGCTCGGTGTGACGGCGTAACCCAATGCCAAGCTCAAGAATTTGAGACCATGTTCGATTCCCAGGCCTGCTAGGTGCGAAGCGGAAAATGTCCTGTAAAACTTCTCATGACAAGACCTCGACCCAACCGCAACGAGCCCTTCCCTCCTAGAATGCAGGATGCAGTAGGATCCTTTGCATGCTTGTAAGGCCCTCCTCCCGGAGGGCCTTGCCGAAGCTCTAGATGCATCGAGGCTCATCACCAAGCAGACTGGGGAGGAGGGCAAGCCCAACAACACGCAGCTCGGATGAGAAAAGGGCTCAAGCTTCGAGATGTAGCCTCTCGTGACCTTGCTACCTCTGACAAGGGTGCTCCTGGCCGAGAAGGTCTCCATCAAAGATGCGTCTCGTCCTGCATTCGGGCAAGGGCAGGTGCGCAGCAGCCGCAAGGGGGGAACCCTCTGAGTGCTGCAGGAGAAGTATTTCGCCATCCTCATGGACCGGGCAAGCGGCGGCCCGCTCATGATCGGCAGCAAGACGGGAGGAACCTCCATCGAGGACGGGCCGATCGCTCCGTGTGCCTCCATGTAGGTGCCGTTTGAACGATGGCGCAGGACATCGCAGCAGCGGACCCCACGGCCATCATCAGAACACCGGTGGACATCATCGAAGGCCTCCCGTGTGCATCGCCGGCTTTGCTGTTTTTCGCGAAGTTGGAGCTTTCGGGAAATGATTTCCAATCCCTCAAGGGGCTTACAGGTCACGTGACTTCAACTGAAGCCCAGACGGTGTCATGTCATGTTCGGGGGTTATGAAGCCAGTGGTACACAGTGAGGCACAAGACGTGTTTTCCTTCTTTTCCAGCGTGTCGTAAACCATGCCTTTGGGCAGGAATGAATGTCGAATTTTCGCAGGCTGGAGTCCGCATTTTGTGACCCCTAGCTCGACTTTCGTTGGACGTGGTCAGCAAATCACAGTTTAGGCCGTGTGGATCAAAGAGCGCCCGCCCAGTTGTGAAGATCGCCCATGATCAGCTCTGCCAGTTCTTGCCGTGCAGCCAGATCTCGACCGTCGCACGCTCATGCACCAAGTCGTGGGTGTCACTGTTTCGCAACACGGAGCATGAAACGGAGGATTAACAAAAACTTGTCGTCTTGAACTTGTGTCATCATGGTCAGCATAGCTTGTCATCTTTTGGACAGCATTACTAGCTGGGGTTACAACAAACACGCGATTGCAGCACACTTGATTAAAGAAAGAGGGTTCGGGGTTTGGATTCTACGGTTTGCAGGATGTGGGTTTTGGGGTATTTGCTTCAGTGAACTTTGCCACGGTTCTTCTCTGTTCAAAATGGGTTTATGTCTTTAAAGGTTTGAGCTGCGGGAGTTTGAGGTTCAAAGATTTTTGGGTTTAAGGCTTATGTTTCTAGGATATGGGGATTTAGGAGTTGAGGGACGGGTTTGGCTAAGGGCATAAAGGGCTCTGCGGTTCAGGGTAACGTGCAGGGTTCGTTCGGTTGGGTACAAGCCTGTGCAAATCCGCCGTCCAGCGCGAAGAATCTGATGTGCGAAACCGGCGCGCGCAAAGGCGAATTACAGGTGTGTGAATCTTCGCCTGTGGCGAAGCCACTGTCGCTGTCTGGAGACGGAGAATCAACCCTTGCGCATCCACGGTGCCCGAATCTGCCCCGGTCCGTGCAGGGCAGAGCTCTCGCCCCATCTCGCCCCGTTGTCCCAGTCCAGTCCATGGCTCTGGGTCTCGTCTTTTGGGGAAGGCATCAAGATGCCGGATGCCGAGAAGATGGCGACCGAGATGGGCTTCAGCGGGGCCCAGGCAAAGGAAGCGGCTGCTTGGATCAGATCAGTCAGACATCTGCATGGCATTTACCTCCAATCTACAGTCACCAAGGCAGAGACACTGCAGTACAGTCGCACAGCTCAGTGTCGTTTTCGGAGATGGCGCTTGTCCGAGGCAACCCTGATGGCCAATCTCTACAAGGACGGGATTTCTTATCACACCGGCACGAAGCGGCATGCAGCTGGACCACACAGTGATTTGCGTCACCTAAGTTTCTAAGCCACGCGGTTCTCAGAGTAGATTGACGCAACCTTTGCCTGTGGTCCTGGAATGTCCTGGAGCTATGTCAGAGTATGACATCGGCCATGACTGTGCGTCAATTTGCGCTGATGCGTACTTTTCGGTTTAAGCCGTGGCATAACCGTGATACTGCCCTCTAACAACGACCCCGACTTTTTGTAGAAGACCGGCACCTCGAAGTACAGCGCCAAGGGACATCGAAGACTTCGGTGTATCACCAGTGCCGAAGCAGGTCTTCATCGAGTGCGACTGCACCATGCTGGAGATCAACCCGCTGGCCTCGTTGACAGACGGTCGTGTGCTGGTCTGCGACTCCAAGGCCTCCAGAAGCACGGAGTAAGACAGTTTGTAAGCTAGCTCCACTTACGCCAAGCCGGGTTCGAGGAAGCTAGCGTGCCGTAACCTCAGATTTTGCTTCGGTTCTGTGGCTTGTTGTTTTTGACCCGAGTACCTGGAGATGTAGTCTGACAGTCTACCAGACAATTCGAGTTTCATTGTGAGCAGAGCATGATGAGCTAAAGCCGCACGACTGTAAGCATCCATAAGTGGTTTGTTTGTCCAAAACGCACATGTTGCGTCCCTGTCCTGCTCGCTGCACTGAGAAGCCTCATCGCGAAACGGACACGAAGGTCAACTTTGATGACAATGCCTCCTACCGCCAGAAGGAGATTCACGACCAGCGGGACACCTCCCAGGAGAACCCTATCGAGGTAACAGCACAACATAGTGAAGACATGATGGGCGCTGCCGAAACCGAAAGTGTTGACAACATCTTACCGTGATTTTGGCAAGGTGGAGGCCAAGAAGTATGACTTGAACTACATCAAGCTGGTTTTGCAGCTGCAATTGAGCCCATGAGAGACTTAATTACTGGATTCGGTTCAATGCGCTAAGGACGGCAATGTGGCATGCATGGTGAATGGAGCTGGCCTGGCGATGTCCACCATGGAACCTCGTCACGGTCATATGAGCCCTACACAATGCAAAGTTGAATCTGTACGAGCTCTGTGTATCAACTTTTTATCGTTTGTATGTAAAGACGGGACATAATCAGACGTAGCGGCTTTGGTTCGAGTTTCTTCAGCCTTGACAAGGAACCGTGCAGTGACCTCGCATTAGGGGTGTCAGCCACTCCTGCTAATCTCTGACTAATCATCCTGTCACAGCTTATCGGTCCAATCGGCGAATGACCGGCAAAATTCCTTGTAGGCTGCTCTGTCTGCGTGGCTCGGCCTTGGACCAAACATTTCCCAATCCTGTAGCAATCTAGAGAACTCAGAAAAAGAACCTGAGTTGGAGGATATCCAGATCCTCCTACAGGTGGTTGCCCTTCCCGATGGTGCTTCATTTTTGAAGCACGAGCCGCAGCTAGGACCTTCTCAGCATCCTCGGCGGAAGCCCTGCCAACTTCCTGGACGTGGGTGCACGGCATGCACAGCTTGGGTGGCTTCAGGGTGAGAGGGCTCGCTTGGGATCCATGCGTCTCAGACCTGTTTTCCTTGAATCGGTCGGAGCTGCTGTCCGCAAATGGTCTGTCCTTACACTGCATCTGGCACTCCAGAGTTTGTCGCGTTGCGACTGACTTGATAGGTGCGATTATTGCTGGAGCAGCTTGTTTCGTGAGCATTTATGGCCAGGTCTCTGAGAGCTGATAGGAATGGCTCACAGGTCGTGGTCGGATTGAGGGAATGAACGTTGTGCTCTACGGGTCTAGGACCTAGGATCGTGTTGCAGAAGCTTTTTTTGCCGCGTGTCACGTTAGGCGGCGCATCTACTGTGGAGACCATGACCATGGCGTTCAAGACGCTTCGAGAAGGTTATATTACATATTTCTAGCCTGGGCAGTGTAAGGAGCTGGTTAGATTCGTGTCGCGTGTGTTCAGGATGTGGTTCGGAAAAGATGATCAGTCAAAGCCTTGCCACACTTTCCTGATGCGAGCAAGGATCATCATGGGCGACCCCAACGTGGCAGCCTCAAATACCTAGCATTGGATGTACACTCGGCTTGGCGTTGGTCAGAAAGTGAAAGTGGATCATGGGAGGGTTCCGGGTAGGTGCTTCTGAAAGGTGAAGTCCATCTTCGTCAACATCTTCGGCGGCATCGCCCGCTGCGATCACATCGCAGAGGCCGTGGTGGCGGGGGTGAAGGCTGTGGGTGGCAACGCGGCCATCAAGCCGCTGGTGATCCGCCTGGAAGGCCAGTGGTTCTTGAAAAGTCGTGGCCTGACGAGTGGGTGTGCGGTCTGTGTCTGTAGCCGGGAAGACCCTACAGCAGGTCATCTCGAAGGAAAAGTAATCGGAGAAGGATCGCACATGTCAGTTCAACAGCAAGCATTGCAGAGTTTAGCTGCAAAGAAAGCAGAAATATACATCATAATTTGGCTAATTCTAGTTGCGAAAGTAGCATCTCCTGTCGCCATATTGCAGATAGCTCTGCGCAGGCACGAACGTCGAGGCTGGCATGAAGATCATCAAAGAGAGCGGAGTGGAAGCTTTCCTCACTAACGACTTCACCACTGGTGCCAAGAAAGCCGTCGAGCTTGCGAGCAAGTGATGCCGGACCTGAGGAACCGTTCGTGTTAGTGTTAAAAACACTACCTTGCCTCTCCAAGCTCTCCGGTGCCTTTGAACATGTGGGCGACCCTGCCTACCCTGTCTGATGAGTTTTTGTCGCATTGACCTGGGTGTCACGCAGAAACCCACGTAACCACTCGGAGAGACGGAGCGGAGCCGTGATGTTTTGAGAGCAGCATTTATTTAACGTTGCTGCCTTCGGGAATCAAGAGATTCAGAGCTGTTTCAGCTTGCCAGGTTCGTGTAGCCTGTGTTCGCAGTCAGTCGAAAAACCAAATTACTCCAGACTAAGTGACTAACCAAGATTGAAAGATGAATAGTTTGTGCAAACCGAGGCGCAGACATGTATGTTCACAACTTTGGCTTGGCGTTCTAGTCCTAGATCTTTTTACAGCAGAAAAGCGCCTAGCAAGCAAGATGCTGCTGGAGCCACCTTGGCCGTGCTGACGCAATCGATTGGACTTCTCCATTTTGGCACGTCTCTGAGAGAGGCCGCAGCCCGTCGTGAAAACTTGCAAAAGCTGCAGGGCTGTGACGTTTCCTGTGTGCTGGGTGCTCCCTCTGGCATCCTCTTGGGGTACTACTACAAGCCTTGCATCAGATCATATTATGATTTCCCTTCGGTTTCAACCCACCGCGCATACTGAACCTTCTTCCCGCAGGCACCACTGCGTCCTTCGCCAGCGCGGCGAAGGTGGCACCTGCAAACAGATGGTGCTGGTCCCTTTAAAGTGCGAACCGGCCTATCACGGCAATATTGAAAAATCACTGGAAGAAGTTTGTTCTGAACGCAGGTTGCCAGATTCAAAAATCAGAAGCTTCAACTTCGGCGCAGATCCCAGAACCTTGAGGGTCCAGACTCAAGTAAGACCTCGGGTGACGTCTGTTGCTAGGTATGCCAAAGTGCGTCAATTTCGAGATCGGCAGAAGGACGGCTTCTGCTGCATGACAGACTTTATAGGGTTGAAGTGCGAAAGGATTCCGAGACAGGAGCGAAGCTGACCAGGGTCTCATGCTTGCGTCTTGCGTCGCCTGGCGTCGTTAGCGAGGAGGGTGACTTCCCGGTCCTGCTCAGACCGCACGCGATACCGGAGGCACACGAATAGGAATGGGCTCCTTCACCCAGTCTGCCCGTCCTCGCGGGTGCGAGCTTTCGGGTTCAGACTCCCAGTACAGTAAAGCAGGTCCTGCCATCCCTGTTGTGGTCAGGTCCGTGATCTTCAGGACCAATCCTTGGACGCCGAGGCCGGCTTTGCAGGGGAGAATTGTAGCTGTCGTGCTATACAGTGCTTGTCAACTAGGTCGTCTCTGCAAATGTGAGGGTCGGGCTTGACCTTTCCCGCAGGCTGAGGTGGAGGAAGCTACCGCTCGGCGTCCGGCGCAGGCCACCGGGGTTGGGCCTTAAGAGCAACTGCTTCGATTCCGTGCTCATGCCCCAGGGAATCTCCAAACCATCGAAGTTTTCCGGGCCGAAAGGCGACACGGCGAAGGCTATGGCCAGCAGTTTCGAGCTGGCCCCGCACAGCGGTTTTTGCTGCAGGTGACTTCTCTGAAGGTGACGAAGGCTATGAAACCTCCGGAGGCTGCTTTTGCAGCTGATGCTGTGTGGTGTAGACAACAATTTGTAGCTTCCGCATGCAAGAGCTTTGTGCAATGCCGCATGCATTGGCCTCCGAGCATAGGGTGCCGCAGTGTTTGTACATTATATGCATTATCTGTGCAGGTGCCCCGCTTCAATCCGGACCGGGACATGAGCGAGCAGGATGAGATGCTCAAGAACCACAACTGCTGATGTAGACTCCGTTGCACGGTCTTGGTTTCGTCCTTCCCCGGCGACGCAGGAAGCTGCCGAGCTGAGGGCGTCCAAAGCGCCAGAAGCCCAGATCCTTTCTGCAGCTTCGGCCGTTAAAGAGGCCGTCACAGCCTGTCGGATACAGAGGCGCCTTTTGGCAAAGCAGCTGGCAGAGCGCAACTACAGGCTCACATCTCTCCCTCCATGCGAGCTCAGTGAAGCTTATCGTGACGCTGTTCGGAACTGAACTCGCAGAACTCAGCCTTTCTCAGCTTTCCATGACCAGGTATATCCCCAACCCACACAGCGAAAGACCCGGCCCACTCGGGACGGTTGGGAGCCGAGTTCCCACGATGAAGATTTCCGATCAGATGTCGAGACCATTCGCGACCCCCCC
>CAJNJA010006618.1:0-16768 GCA_905231915.1 Symbiodinium necroappetens
AGTAGTAGTAGTAGTAGTAAGCACCATGGCCAAAATCCAGGCGTCATCATATCCAAGCAGCCATCTCAGCGAACTCAACGAGAACGCCCTAGGTGATGCCTCTCACGTGCCACACCAATCAGCATAAGCACAGTAGAGGTACGCTTCAAGTTCCCGTGCACCCAGCCGAAACTAAACAAAAACCGTCATACTTCATATCCGACGGAAAAGCGCGACCGTGAAGAAACCTCGATAGCCGAAAGAATGTTATAATGTTCGTAGTTGTCTGAAATCGGCCATACATATAACCAGCACAAAAGCAACGGCCATACAGTATCAGGCAATACAAGGTGATGGTGGTGATGTTGACGGTGGTGTGGGTGATGATGGTGGGTGTTAGATTGGTGTCGGATCGATAACTTATCGTTGGTCTAATGATGACCAATGCTACCGGCATTCTCGTCTTCCAGTAAGCGTCATCATCAGCATCACAGGCATCATCTTCATCATGACTATCATTATCGTTGCCGATGTCATATTCATTGACATTGCAATCGTGTCCGTCCACCCACCCCCCGCCATCAGCAGCTTCGGCGGCCTGTGCTGTGCGCTCTGTACGTGTGCTTTTCCACCATTCCAAGTCTGGCCGAAGCACCGGAGCTCCATGCGGGAGCCTTCGGAGGTACCGCAACTCGCCACGCGGTCGAGAGACGCTCGAAGTCGGTGATCTTGGAAAACCAGTGGGAATGGTGGTGGTAGTGATGCTGATGATGCTGATGCCTTTAACGGGGCTGATGCTACTGGCTTCCCTCCTGTTTACAAGTTTGCTCCGTTCATCTTGCTAGAGTTGGACGACAGCCTTCAACTATGAAGAATCGTGGAATAAGACTGTCAAGAAACCTGGCAAAAACCTGCGATTCTAGCCTTGCGCAGATTGAACAGATCCTGTGCCACAGCAGCTGTGCCTTCTGCGTGGGGACGCGCGGTGCCTATAGCCTTCATATGATGGCCGTATCCCAGCATGTCCATGGATGCTGAAAGTGAGAGCTGCAAAACTCAAGAATACCTGTCTAAGGCCTAAATGTGTCCGGGTATGGGTTCAGGTCTTGTTGTGTGGACCTGTAAGCACCAGCTGCAGGAGTGGCAACTGGAAATTCGGCTTCGATAGGAGCAGGTTGCAACACAGTGTTAAGAAGAACCTTCGCTCGAAATACACAGTCATTATCCCCCCGACCCCAAGCAGAAGGCAACGAATCGTTAGCCCAGGCTGGAGGGCGACTGCGCCGTGAGTTGCAACGAGGGCCGCCTGCTGCAGAGCCGTCTCTGCCTCATCTCACAGCGCTTTTGTTATTCTTTTAAGCTTTTGAAGCTTCTTTAAGTGCTTGCCATGCTGTGCTTGGGTTTTCTGAGGTCGGTTTTCCACTTCTCTGTGTTTGTTTCGTTTTTTTCGCTTCTTTTGAGTCTTATGTCTACAAATTTCGCCACCTACAAGACTCTCCGGGTCTGTGCTTGGGTTCTCCTTCGTGAGCTGTGTTCCAGTTGCGAGTCCAAGCATATCACATCTGGCTGTGAATTCCCAGCTCCGTTTTGGCATGCGGGGTTGCTTGCAGATCAGTTTGATGATGATCTCAGGATACGCCCTGTTTCATTTGGCGGCTTTTGAAGTTTTCCTCTCACGAGTTGCCATGTTGCACTCCGCAGGGCCCACCACATCGGGGTATGTCAGTACAAACAACGCTGGGAAAGACCAGCGCTGGGAAAGATGTGGGGAGCTTTTGCGGTCAGGCACGCTTTACCTGTTTCTGTTGAGGTCTATCTTCCGGGCTGGGTTGTCCGGAAGCACACACAACGCGCTTCATCTTGGTTCGCTGGTTCACTGTGGTCCTCGAGGGAGCTGTGCCTCCCGATGTCTCCCGAGTGCCAGGCTTCGACAAGCATCCTAGCCATTTGGACCCTATTCCTTTGGCTGCTCGTCGGCTCAGGTTGGGGTCGCAATGTTAAAAGCTAGTTTGCCGTAGATAGCCAGCAGCCATCCGCCCAACCGTGGCTCTGGCGGCACAGTTCTTTGCTGTCTTGGGCAAGGGATCTGGACTCCGGAGCATTACAAGTAGGTTTTGTGCAACCTAAGTAAGCCATGGCCTTAAGCATTTTCAGCCCCTCATCATGAGTGAGCATGTGAGCTCCTGGATGTCCAGTGCAGATCTCCTGCATCTTGTGTTTCGCCGACATTCAGCAGAGCGCCGTCGAGCCTCAAGCCCTGAGGTGTCGGAATCATGTGGTCTCAGCAAATCGGCCATACCCGCTCGAGCGACACCACCATCATCATGCGTGGTGTGCATCGTTCCCCAGACCTGATTGGTCAGATTGACATGCTCGGGCTTCGGAATTCAGGGGTTTGTGTGCAAGCCTTTGTTTACTTTCATCTCAGCCTGATGGCACGACTGTGGTGCCTTTATGGGTACGCTTTCGGTGCCAGTAAGCAGCCGAAGAACGACAGAGAAACCCACCAACTGAGACTACCGCAGGTTGTTATGCGATTGTCCATGTAGCCGAAATCTTTTCCGGACCGTGATGCTGAAGCCAATCTTTTGTGTTTGAGGAGTCGATTTTTGTCGTTGGCTGTTTGGTTGTTTGGCCGTTATGTCTCTTGGTTTTGTCTTGTTGCAGGTAGACAGCTAGGTGCATTGTTCCGTACGTTCTTGTGCAGGTATGTGTTCTATATTTTATCCTGGAACAGACGATAACACTCTAACATGCGGGTAATCGTCACAGTTTTAACTGTAGCACCATATCGGTGCAATGCAGGGTCGCGACCTTCACAGGTGATCAATGTAGGATGCTCTGAGAGAGCCGGCTCACTGGACTGCCAGGTTTCGTTTGTTTCACTTGCATTGAGATGCATACTTGGGGAGACTTCGAAGGGTGTTGTCATCATTTATTTTCCAGCTTGAGGCTCAAACACGGCAGCATTGGTTTGTTGGGCGCCAGGTCAGCATTCCGTCGGCATGTTTACCTCGCTCCTGCAGCAAACATGAGCCTTGGCTGTTTGGCAAGAGCTTGTTTGGCTTGATCTCCCAGATGTGCAAAAGCCCGCAGCTCCAAATTCAGAGAACGTGAAGCTTCAGGACCCAAAATATTCCTGTGTCTCAGAGTTACTTTGTGGATAAATTTCGCAGTATGCGCTGCCGCCGAAGGCATAGTAATTTCCCGTGTGCCTGTCCACTTCGATCCCCGAAACCGCACCTTTTACTCGGTGTTTTTGGCTGACATGTGAGGGTCGTGCCAAATTGCCTTTAGCAACCATGTTTTGTACCTTTGAACTTTGGCTGCTTCGACATCATCTCGGCAAAACGTCTGACTCACCCATGCCGCTGTCATTCCAGCCGTCCACGGGTGCTTGTCGTGCGAGACCATACCAGCCGGCGGACTGTGTGACGCATCGTCGATAGCGATTGTCGTTTGTGGCTATATTCCATCCGCTCTGCCCAGTCGCATCGAGCGCCCTCTTTGCCAGCTGCGTGTGGGGCCTCTTTCTGTGTCGAGCTGGAGCGAAGCGTGCGAGCAAACAACCACAGCTTCTGCAGCCTCAAAATAGTTTCGACAAGTGAGCCACGAGGGCTTCCCGGGTTCGATTCGCTTTCTTAGACATATTTCTGGATTCTGGATGCTTCCTGCCAATCTTCATCCTCCGTGCCACACGTGAGGCAGCAAATCCTCGGAGCTCACGACGTTGCTCGGCTGCACAAAATCTGGAGTCACCTCGGTTTTGTTCTTTGAGAGGTGTTAGGCCCTCCATGAAGTTGTTGGCTTGGCCATAATTAATAATCCAAATCTTAAGCCCCAAGGCTTCAACGTGTAACGTGTGCCAGTAGGGGATGTCTCAAGAGCCGCCAAGTCTCCATGCAGTCCGGAACAGCTAGCACAGAATCCGAAGCTTTTCATGCAGTCGGCATGATTCGAACTGAGTTTCGAGGAGTGGTATACAAAACAACCACGCGTTGCATTCCCGATGCACTCTAGAGGGAGAAGTGCTCAAGAAGATCAGAGCACCTAAAGCTGACCTCAGCCTTTCTGAGCGCAAAAGGCCACATTTCCTATTCCCCTGTTTGGGATCCAGGAAGGTTTTGAAGGAGCCGTTTGATCATGAGTTCTTAATACAATAGAATATATTATGCTATATTTACACATTATGCTATATTTTGTCTTCTTGTCTTGAATACTACACTTTGTTATGTCATGTCATGTTCTCTGATGTTCTGTTCTGTTCCGTCCTGTTATGTTATGTTATGTTATGTTATGTTATGTCTTGTTATTATGTTATGTAATGTTATGTTGTGTTCTGTTGCAGGGAAATGTATGATCTTCTGTTGCATTATACTCCATTACATGGTCTTTGTTTCATAATGTATTATATACTTTAGTATGTTAGGTGATATTATATAATACCACTCCATGCTGCATTATTTCATACTACATTAGATTCTGTTACGTTGCGTTACATTACAACATAATATTTTTCATGAATTGACTTATATCATGTTATGCTACATTACACTAGATTGTACTATATACATTAAATTACCCTATATCATAGTACATCATAAAATACCATAATATATCATAATACATCACTGTAACATATGTTCATATTACCAGCTTGCTATTACTATTATGGCTATTATTTCATAGCATGTGATATACTACTATATGTCATCATGTTATAGTACATATGTTTTATAGTATTACGCTACATTTTCGATTTACAGTATATAGTATAGCTTGTATCTGTCCTTAGATTAAACCATGTGTTATATTTTCCAGTATATTTTACGTTTGTATTCTGTATTATATTTTATACTTATATTCGAACAGAGTATGCTTTATATATTATGTGAAACGTTAGTGTATCTGTATATAAAATCATATATCTCATGTCATATTGAATTAGAGATTCTGTTTCCTGTTTACATTGTACCAGATATTATATTGTATTTCACACTACACAATATGTTGCATATTAGTTTTTACAGTATACTATATAATACTTTATATCCACCTGACTTCTTCATATCTACGATATGTCGTATATTACAGATTATACATTATATTTTCTATTAAGTCTTATATTACAAAATAAACTATTTGATGTATTTTTTACATATCATATGTTTTGCTTTGTCTTTGTGTTGCAGCTTTTATTCCATACTATCTGTCACATTTTGTTGTATATTATGCTTGTTTTAAATGCGCTATGTTTCATATGGTATCTCATACTACTCTAGTGAATTATACCATGTAATACTTATCTTTATATATTTTGTTTTATTTCATATCTTCTAACTACCTTTCTACATGTTCTGTATTGCTGTACTGTGTTATAATACAGTATTCAGCATGTTTATACCATACATTACTTGTAATATAGATTATTGTCTGATTATTGTCTTACAGATATTCTCCATTTTGTAAGTTTGATAGTGGCTATACTGTCCTTTACTATACTGTACTGTGCTATACTATACAATATTATATCTTTTGATTCCTCTTATGTTGTAATTTTAATTCACACCATATTTTACTAACGTAGAATATTTTTATGTTATATGTCGTTGTAGCATATTCTACTCTGTTATGATCACGTTTTAGTTTACCATATCATACTAAAACATGTCATGTTATCTTCGAACATATCAATAAATCACTGTTATACCATATCAAATTTCATTGACTTCCTAAGAACAGCTATAGGCGCAAGTCATCGTAATGGTCGCACGGAGCCTTACAACCCAAGATGGAGCAGGTAGTGCAATCATTGCAAGCACATCCCAAACTGCTACAACTACTAACCGTTCTTATTTGTACACGCACATAATCAGTGCAAGCTTCGACCTGCTTTCAGGCCTGTCGTGTAGCCGACTCGACTCTGAAGCAAAAGTCCTCGCATGAAGGGAAGCTCACATCGCGAATGCTGCAATCTAAATCAGAAACCTAAGCCAGCCTCCAGGTTCAATTTTGTCTACCTTCCATGTGCCCGAGAGGACGACAATGTTAACCTTGGGTTAGCGTTCCGTGGCTGCATGGTCTGACACGGTGCAATAGGTCTTAGATGAGCTGGTCTAGTCCGTACTTGGAGCAGTGACATGCTTCTTCATGAAGATACTGCTTTATCGAATTGTAAAGATCTACAGGAATCAACGAGAACCAGTGAGACAGAGCGCAACATTACAGTATGGTGGAGGCGATGTGCAGGTTGCGACACCGTCGTGAATGCACCCAACCGGGTACGCGGTTCGGTGCATCAGATCCTGTCGGTTCATGGTATCATATGATTTGTGGATTTATGATCTGGGACGGTATGATTGCGAAACTTTAGTGATATGTCATATACAAGCTGTTTGAGCACACAGGACGGTTTGTGGTAGCACGACCAGGCAAATGATCAGCAGCAAGCAATCCAGCCCAGATTCGAGCACAAGCGGTTGAAGCAAGTGTCACAGAAGCACCAGCCAATCAATTACCGCAGCAGTTCTATGGCCCGCGATTGGAGCACCAAACCAGATTGAAACGTGTGCGGTTCGAGCACACGACTCGAGCATTCATTCAGGCAACAGCCGTAGGGCCGTAGGGTTGATTATGGGGTTTCAGGGTTGGGGTGGGATACAACGAGGCAAGGAGAGCCGAGCCGAGGGTTTAGGGCTTTTCGGGTCGAGGGCTTCGGAGGTTTTTAGGGTTTAGAGTTTTGAGGTTTACGCTTGAGAGTTCTCTGGCTTGAGGAATATCTGAACAGCAACGAGGGTCGAGTCGGGCAACAAGATGGGCCTGAGTGGGAAACACGCCAGGCGACAGTCGGCAGATCCGGCCAGAGTCAAGAACCAACGAACGAATGTTTCCTGCGTTTAGCACAGCTTGACACCCAACGACTCGTTTTTGGGGATTCTGCAGCCTCTGCTCTAGGGTCGAGACTATAAAGCCTAGGATGTCACATCGAGCCGGGTGGACCGAAGGAGTTCGGGGTCGGGTTTCGGGCTTCTCCAAGCCGCGAGCTCCCACAAGAGCCCCCCCCCACAACAAAAAGAAGTCATCCGCGAGTCCAGGTTCGTAAATTTTGAAAGCCCCGCGGCCTGCAAGGCACGTCGAAAGCGTCGATAAGAGTTTAGGGGTTTCGTTTGTGTGGTTTGGGAGGCTTGCTTTTCCTCGATGTTTTGTGAGCTGGCCGTTGGCGTTTCAGGCATTTCGAATTTCCAACTTGAAGACTCAGATTTCCGAGACTTCTGTTTTCAGGACTCAGTCAGGGGTTTAGGGTGCTGTATGGTAAATCAGAACCTACACAATCCCCGAACTCAACACTCAAAGCCTCAGCTCCCAACTCAACCCAACAAGACATTCAAGCCCCTGTAGCGAGGAGTGCTTAGGTCCGCATTCTTGCGGCTTCGGCTTGTGGCATTTTAGGGTTTAGGCTGCCTCCTGACACTCAGTACCATGGCGGCTCCAGGAAGGCTGCACATACTGACATACTAATCAACTTAAAACTGCACAGCTGTGGTTTGTTTTACTAGAATCAGATTCGGTTCGGATTAAGCAGCATCACATCATGCGGCTACAAGAGAATATACACAGATGTAGTACAATATGATACTGTTGAGAAGCTTAGCCTCATACGATTTAACATAGTGTTGCGTTGGGTGAATTTTAACATTCTGCATGTTGAACTGTATTCGGTTACAAAGTGCAGCATAAGGTCATGGTATGTCGCACTATGCGATACTTCATGTGACTCCGTTGTATTATGTTTGTGTTACATGGTAACATGCTTTTAAATTCATACAGGTTGCATACACAAAGATGATGAAGGCAGGAAGACTATGTATTCCAGGCGTCTGTTGGTTGTTTGTTAGTTTGTGCAAATCCTGCATTGACTGGTGCGCATATATAGGGGGCGTAGGACAAGCCGCCTCCTCCCCCAACCCCCCCACCCCTGCTGAAGCCAAGCCGAGCCAAGCCAAACGACACCACCTTTAAAACTGCCCCGTGCCGTTCGGTACCATGGCTCCTCCACAGTTGTGCTATCCGGATCATGTAGTAAGGCCAGTACTGCAAGGTGTGATCAGAACTGGTTCAACGTAAAACCTTAAAGCTTTAATTTGTTCAAGATCGAATCAGTTTCCGTTTGGATTCAGCTGTAACAGGTTATGCACTTGCAAGAGAATATGCGCAGATGCAGTACAGTATGGCTTCGTACGATTTAACATAGTCCTATTGCATTGGGTTGTATTTTGACATACTGGAGTAGGTTACCTCTTGTTGAACTGTATTATTTTGCGAAGTACAGCATAGGGTCGTGGTAAGTCACATTTATGCGATACTCCATTAGATTACGTTGTAGTATGTTTGTCTTACAGGATGCATACCCCGAACGATGATGAACCCCGCTTCCGCAACAAACAGGGGCAAACAAAAAGAAAAGGCCAACACCGTTTTCCACCCTTGATTTAGCGACGACTGTAATGGGTTGTACTCACAGCAGCATAAGGCAAAGCTTCTGGAATCTGTCATGTCAGGCATTCCTCGCAGTGCTGAAGACTGAGAACGCTGGGCAGTTTTATGTTCGAAGCTTGTCTGAGTTCCAATCCAGGGCCCGAGCTGCTTCAAGCGTCGAAGCCATAAGCACATCTTCTGAAGGGCCACATGCTGAAAGGGCAACAAACAAGCATGGAGTTTGCTATGCTTCGAATATCCAGTTTCTTCAGTGATGTCGGAGCGGAAGATGTAGATGATAATCTTGGAGGAATCTGACATCGACATGTGGCTTCGGTCTCTTTGCGCATGCCAGGCAGTGGCGTTTCTGAGAAGCCAGAACCTCATCCCCCCCTCCCGCCAGTAACCCAAAAGTTCAGAGCCAGGGCTTGCTCTTTTCCCCTGCTGAGGATATGCTGGGCGAGCATCTCTGCAGGGTCGCTCTTTGCTGCTTCGCTCCGTTAGTTTTCCATGCAGCGTTGCCGCTCAATTTGACCGTGACCTTGTTTTGTCTTAGTCTTGCCCATGTTGAAGCCCAGGTCCTAAAGTCTAAGATCCTAGCTGCTGAAGCCAATGATCCCGAAGCACAGGCTTTTCAGAACGCCCGAAGGAGCCCTTCCCCGGCAGCTTTCCCCTTCTCCCTTCTCTCAGGAACCTTCTGCACCTGCTGAAGACAAGAGGGTGGCTAGACAGGGATTGTGGATGGGGTTTGAAGCTTGGGGTAACCCGACAGGGCTGAGGGGCTGGGACTCAGGGCTCAGCAGTTTAGATCATGGAATCTTGGGTTAGGGGCGTGGGATGTGCTTCTTGAAGCTTGCGTCTTCGCGATTCCGCTGAAGCATTATTTGGTTGGGGGGTATTTTGCATGCGAGATGTAGCTGTTGTCGCTTCGGGTCTCTGTGAGTTTTGGGATTACTGTGTGTGGGGTTTGCGTGCTTAGGTCTGTTGATGTTGGTTTTACTTAGATATATCTGTGAGCGAAGGCCCGCGGTGTTGGTGTTTGTAGCATGCTTGGTTCTGAGTCGGAAATTCCGACTGGTAATCCTGACCATGCAGCTCTGTGTCCCGAATCTGGAAACTATAGAGGAAGCTCGAAAGCCCCAAGTCCTGCCGCGACTCAACCAAAAGTCCTCAGGTCGTCCGGTGCTGTTTGCTTCAGGTTGCTGTATCCGTCGGCATGTGATACCACACATCACCTGCTTTGTATGTGCTGGTTGTAGCAGCACAAAAGCGAAGGAGGGGTTAGGAAGTGGGGGTGGGGGCAGGACCTCCACTGATTGCTTGGAAGAGACCGAGGCACGAAGGACTGATCGGACCCGGTGCTCCGCGGGTGTACCGCAACAGCCAGAGAGCTCCTGGACTTTGGTTAACAAACCTTTGCTGTCCTCTTTACATCTGCTGAAACGTATCTTCCTTTCTCGTTTGATCAATATTCTTGTGCTGGGTACTTAAGACGTGCTATTCACGATCACCTCCGTGGTCATGATGATGATGATGGTCATCGTCATCATCATCATCATCAGTACCAACATCATCGCGTGATCAACATCATCACTAGCACTGCCATGACAGTTACGGCTGTCATCATCAATGTAACGATTATCATGGTCGCTTTGGTCGTCCTCCTTCTCCGTTGACTCCTCCTTGGCTTTATCCGCGTGTTTTCACTTGCACTGCGTGCCGTCATCACCGTGATTATCACCGCCATCCTCATCCTAGTCCTCATCCTCACCGCCATCCGCATCCTCGTCCTCGTCCCCCTCCGCCGCCTCCTCCTCCTCCTGCTCCTCTGCATCATCATCATCACCATCATGGCGATCCTGGTGTTGCTGATCAGGATGATCACGATGGTGACGGTGATGATGATGATGATGATGATGAGCAACAGCTGAAGGCCATGTCATGGCCATTCCGACCACGATAATGACCAGCGCGACGAGGAGACTTATCATGGCCAAGACGACGAAGACGACAATGTACGTGGAGACCGTACATGTAGTGGAAGTGGTCTTGGTGGTACAGGTGGTGGAGGAGGTGAAGCTGGTGGAGGACATGGAGTTGGTGGAGGTGGAGGTGGTGGAGGTGTTGGAGGTGGCGGTGGTGGTGGTGGTGGTGGTGAAGTTGGTAGAGAAGGTGGTGAAGGCGGGTGTTGATGTGATGGTCATCTGCAGTGTCGTTATACCGAAGCTGTAGTGGAGGAGGCCCAGGTGAACTCTACACCTTAACAGACCCTGCTTCGTTTGCAAAAGGTGTCGCTTTCCGAGATCATGCTCAATGAGCTGCCTCGAGTCGAGTTGCAGCATGTACCCTGGGTATCTTGGCAGCATTCGGCCGGTTTTTGCGACTTTCCTCAGGCAGTCCTCCTCTCTGTGATCATCCCAACTCAACATACCCTGGGGGAAGTAGTAGCGAGGCAATGAGCTTTTGAACATCGGTCAGGAACACAACAACCGCAACGAACAAGCACAACATCACCATCACCAGCGCCATCAACACCAACAGCAACAACCACGACAACGACAAAGGCAACGGCAATGACAGCGACTGCAACAACGACCCCGCAACCACAACAACAACACCACCAACACCGCCGCCGCCACCGCCTCAACCACCGCCACCCCCACCACCCCCACCACCACCCCACCACCCCCGGCCACACCACCAACACCACTTGCGACGCCGCCACCACCACCACAACAACAACAACAGTTGCAGTCAACGATCACAATGACAATCAGGCACAGCAGCAACAACAACAGCAACAAGAAGAGCAACAGGGCCAGCACCAACACCAACCTCCTCACCAACAGCAACACCAGCAACAACAGCAGCAAGAGCAACAACAGCGACAACAGCAACAACAGCAACAGCAACTGCCACAGCGACGTCGACAGCCACATCGACAACGACAGCGACAGCGGCAGCAATAGCAACAGCAACAGCAACGGCGACAGCAACAACAACAGCAACAACAACAACAGCAGCAGCAGCAGCAGCACCAACAATACCAGCAACAGCAACAACAACAACAACATAACAACAACAAGCACAACAACAACAACAACGACGCCAACAACAACAACAACAACGACGCCAACAACAACAACACTAACACCAAGCACAACAACAACAGCAACAGCAACAACAACAACAACGACGCCAACAACAACAACATCAACAAGTAAAGCTACAACTACGAAATAACACGGCAACAACACGTACAACTACAACTTCAATAGCAACGATCGCAACAACAGCTTCAACAAAAGAAATAGTATTAACATTTTCAAATTCCAGAACAAGAGCAACAACAACAATAACAACAATTGTCATAACAGTAACAACAACAAGAAGAAGAAGAACAACAACAACATTTCATTCACAAGCAGCGGGAAGATGATCGCGACACTGTGAAACTCTTCCTCGCTTTGCAAGTGTCTGACCTACTGTGGCTCTTTACGCTGTCAGAAGCGTGAGATTGTTCTCTTCCTTGATTTGGAGAGTTGGCAGCTCTCTTTCCGGGGAGTAGCTCCTTTTCCTTCGTTTTAATCTCGCTCGGTCTGGAGTGTATCTCTGCCAGAAAGCTCCCGCTGCAGGCTGTGCCGAAGCCCTGCACCAGTTCGTGAAGAGCATGTACCAGCCGGACTGTGTCCGCATCCCCCCCTTGCTCATCCAGCATGTGGATGATTTCTTGGCGGGAGAAGCCTGACTCAAGTCCAGCGGAAAAGTGACCCCTCCGGCCAGATTAGGCGGGGTCATTCCCTGATGTGGCTCGTGACGACTGGGCCTGGTAAGGTGTCTGGCTTCACGCCAGTGTTTTATCACCCTGTCCAGGGCATCCGAAAGTCCTCCACCAAGTGATTACGCAAACTGCGGGATGTTTAAGGCTGCTCTCAATGCAAGGCGACAGAGCTTCTCGTGCCGCTCCGGCGAGACCTTTGGCATCCGGCCGCAAGATGCCCAGTGGTTTGAGATTGCTTGGCCGATCTGGCGGCTTGCCTGGCTTCGGGATGAGACATAGATCTGCGTTCAGGAGGTTCTTGTCCAGACCATCCTCCGTGTTGCGGTCGAGTAGCCCTCCTGGCTCTTGAGCTGTGCCCGGCGTGCCGGCTGCCAAGGGCTGAGCAAATTTAGGGTCTTAGACGCGACGTGCTGACGCCAAAATGCGCACCCTATCTTTCTGAGCTTGCTTCACGGCTTGTTATGCGCCTCCTGGGCCGCCTGTGCCATGTCCGGCACACTACTGTGTTCCTCGAAGCTAGGCGGCTGTGCCGAGGATGTCGAGTGCGGCTGTGCCGGAGCCTTGTTCTGTTCTCACTTGCAGCAGGTCCTTGGCTGTCAGGTTGTACCTGGTGGGCGGCGGCTGCGTCCGCTGTGTTTTCGGAGAAACAAACATTGAACTGCTTGCATGAGGAGCAGATCCCAAGATGTCGGATTGCCGTTGTCTGCCATATTTTCGCATACCCACCTCTGCATGGCCTGCGCGCTATAGGGTCACAGGACCGGACCGCTTGCTGCAGGGCAGCTGCTTTGTGGGCAGCAGCCTGTGCCTCATGGTTGGTATACAAGCTTGTGCGTGCCCCCCTCGCTTCCAACTTCCCAAGTAGAGTTGACAGGCGGGCTCGCTTGCTTCGCTCCAGAGCCAGCACAGGGCTCGTGAAAATAAAGTCGGTCTGAGTGCACGCTTCACGCGTGTTCGTAGGTAAAGCATCGTCGACAATGCCATGGTGTTGAGATCGACCATTCGAAGCCTGCTTACCAGGTTTGTCAAGTTAGCTTCGTTTGGACTCGGTTCTGCCCGCTGTGCCGCTCTGGGACCCACAAGCGACTGTGTCGGAGTCAGAAACAGTGAAAGTGTCCCCGCTGGGGCCTAACCGCCTTAGCCAAGGCAGATAGCACTCCGGCTCTGTCGCTGCGGTTAACCCTGCTTGGTCTTGGAAGACGACCGCCCGTGTTGGTAAATGGCCATGATGGCCAGCCTGGCTCCAGCCCAGTAAGCTTTGACCTCGAGAACACGTCCCGTGAGCCTATCTGAGCCTGGTTGAATTTGGGAGAAGAAAGGACCACGAGGCCATCTTGCTGTGGTAGAGGGGGGCTTACTAGGCAAACCCGCCTCCTGCTCGCGACCTCTTCTGCCCGCTCGTTCCTGCTTGGTGGTGTAACTCGGGGGCTTGCAAAAGAAACCCAGTACCATCCTGATACCGTAAATTCTGAACACGCCTTCCAATGAGTTTCCTGTAAGATCAAGATGTTACAATATTTGTCCGCTTCAATTGCTAGCCAAGTCTTGATCTCAGCCGATTGTTGCTGTCCAAGGTGCCCTGCATTCCATGATAGAACGCGCACTGCGCGGCTTTGTTGGCCAGCTCGCCTTGAAGGGCGGGCGTGCGAGTGCCATGAGTGCCAGGAGGGCAGTCGCCGGCACACCTCAGCAGCTGCGGGGTGAGGGGCTGACCTCTGTAAGTCGCGGTTGCCTGGTTTTGAACAACTCTTCTGCGTGCTCTTTTGAACGAATTCTCACGCAGAGATGGAAAATTCTGCGAGGGCACTGGAAGCAACGCCATCAATTTTCGCTACAATGTAGGTCTCTCCATTGTGACAATGTCTTAGACAAAGACTGGGTGCAGGAATTGGGACCTGGTGGATGCAGACCGGCTCAGCAAAAGTGGTCCAAAGCTCAAAAGTGGGGCCAACTCACTCTACCGTTAAGAAGAGAGGCCCAGTAGGGACCTTTAGAAAGTTGGAGCCCAAAGCCCGTTCGAAAGCCACGCGAGCTACCCTGCCAGTCTGATCCGTGCCGGCTGTGGCGGCTACATCAATGACAGTGACAACAACAGCAACAGCAACAACAACAACAGCCACAATTACAATACTCACAACAACTTCATTAGCAATATTAAGAACAATATCAAGAACCATAGCAAGAACAATAGCAACAATCACAGCAACAAGAATAGCAGCAACAACAACAGCAGCAACAACAACACCAGCAGCAGTAACACCAACAACAACAGCAACAACAGCAACAGCAACAACAGCAACAACAGCAACAGCAACAACATCAACAATAACCATAAGACTTGCCATAAGAGCAACGACATGACCATCAGCAAAAATAGCAAGAGTGTCTACAGCAAGAGTACAAACAACCGCACCTCCAACATCGACGACGAGGATTACTACTTCTGCTACTACTGATGCCTCCAATGCTCTTGCTGCTGCTGCTGCTGCTGGAGCTGGTGCTGTCACTTGTGCAGTTACTGTTGCCTATACCGGTAAACCGCTAGGCTCAGAAAGGGCTGTTTCCGAAGTAGGCGCCCGCAACTTCGCGTGGCCGTGCCGGATTTGCAGCCTCTGCATGCCAGAGTCATTTTGTCTAGCTCGGTATCAATTCACATATTTCTGTCTTCTTGGAATCGTCATGTTGAAGCATTGCTGGCACAGGATATAGACGCAAGGAAGGATCTTTGATGTGTGGACAGCGTACAAAGCCAGATCCCAGCCCTGAAGGAGAAGATGGTGGAAGATGAGTTCAAAACCAACCGAACGAAGGTGGCCCTGTGCAATGTTCATCATCATGAACAGTTTAATGATGCGGAACTTCCGGCATGGCACAATACAGTTTCGTGTTCCGCATCTCGGTAAGCGAGTTCGGCTGTGCTCCCGCAACTATCCCTTCTCTGCTTTTGGGAAGGCGGTCGTTTAGTCAAAGTGCAAGATCAACAGCAGCACCAAGCGGAACTACAGGGTACCAACAGTAGCAAGGGTATTGTGTTGACAGATATAACATGCGTTGAGCAGTGCTACTAAGAGTGTCGTGGGTAGCCGTCCAGTGCGCAGTATGTAGTTTGCGACTTCGTTTAAACCAGCCAGAAGTCTAGTTCTTCACTAGATTCATTACATGTAGCGGCCGGCATTCAGAGGTCCAAGCTTGAGGTTGATATCGTTGGAACGTCACAGGGCACCCTGTCCCGGTTCTCGTGGAGTGAAGGAAGCCGTTTTCGCCACACCTGCAGTCTGTGCAGAGCCACGGAGTGAACCTGTTCTCGAAGAATGTGTTTTGCTTCTTTCCGGTCGGAAGGCTCCCTGGGGTCTTTTGGAAGTTTCGCACATGACCCAGCACTTCTGTACCCGAAAGGCTGAGCTTTTGCATGGCGCAATTGACCCCAAAATGATCGCGCAGCGCTTGGCCATCTTACAGGCTCCGCCGCAATTTGGGGCTAAGGGCTGTTGGCCCGCAGTTTTACTTCCGGGTTGCATCGGAAAGTAAGGGGGTACCGACGCAAAAAAGAAAGGAAGGGAGTGTTTGATTGCAAGGGAGGTTCGGGATTGAGGCTTGGGGCTGTGACTATGAAGGACAGGGCTTCTAAAATGTTGACCGGTGTGGTTATGTTGCATGTAAATTGGGCCCAAAGCCTGTATCTCACGAGTCCCCAAGATGCCGGAATTCACGTCTGGGTGTGGCCCAGGCCGCTTAACAGCCAAGAGTTGATGCTATCGCCTGTTCGCGTATCGGCTTAGCTTGTGTAGGTGTTGCACCTTGAGAATGTGTAGTTCAGGATGAATCCCAGAAGCCACTGTATTAGCACTTTGATCCCAGAGCTTCTTGCCTGGACCGCTTGAAGTGCGCATGAGACGGAGCCCCCGATGGTCTCCAGCAAACGGCGCCCTGTTGAACCAACGAAACCCAACCGCAGCAGACCTGAACAATCTGCAGAAGCTGCCTGCGAGGCGAACCAGCTGGAAGCCTCCAAATACGATCCGAAAGTCGTGCTTGCACGACTCGCATGCCTGGAGGCAGTTTGTAGGGTCTTTCAACCGCACAAGGAGCAAAGCAGAAAGCTCCAAGACTGCCCGCTGTAAGATGCAAAGAAACAATCAGCGATCCAGGTGAGTGTATCGGAGATCGACAATTCCTCTTCTATTGCTGTTCCTATCACTGCCGTCACGACTTCCACTGCTACTGCAGCTGCTGCTGCTGCTGCTGCTGCTGCTACTGCTGCTGCTTTTTGTACCAGCGCCATCGCTACAAGTGCGACTCATGCTGCAAGTGCTACATACTAGACATCCTACTACCATGAAAAAGACGATCATTGCTACTATTACTATAATAATAATAATCATTATTGTTATTGTCATTATCACTACTACTACTACTACTCCTCCTCCTCCTCCTCCTGCTGCTGCTGCTGCTGCTGCTGCTGCAGTAGTACTAAGAACTGTTCTTGCGGTTGTGATTGTGTGTGGCTGTAAACTGCAAACAGTGTTGAAGTTG
>CAJNJA010006619.1:0-13784 GCA_905231915.1 Symbiodinium necroappetens
CCTCTCTCGCTATCTCTCTACGTCGCTCTCCCCCTCTCTCTCTCTCTCTCTCTCTCTCTCTCTCTCCCTCTCTCTCGCTCCCGCCGTCTTTCCGTCTGCCTGCGTTTGTCTCGGTCTCCCTGCAGCTTGCCTGCGCGTGCGTGTGCGCGTGGCATGCATGACGGTCAAAAACAAACAAATACAATCACACATGCGAATCTAGATATAGATTATACCTATATATATATATACATACATACATGATGTACATTTACGAAGGTATGCTCATTTATCTATTTTCTCATATACTGAAGTATTGATTTTTTTTTGTACTCGTTTGATCTACATGTATACTTACATTTCATAGCGGACAGACAGACAAGAAGACAGACAGACAAGCCAAAAACACCCCTTCAGGCTTGGAGTTTAGGCCGGGCAGTGCCCAAAGTCAGGCTTCTGGCGTAGGAGTTTAGCAGGCGGATACTTCTCTAAATTGGGGTCCTTTTCTAACCTTATAAAACGGACCCTAGACAGGAACCTAATTTGGAAAACTACCCATGTGGGGTTCCCAAATTACCGAACCCCGAGCCGACGTCCACTAATTTTCCTGACGAAATCGTCAGCGAGCTTGTTTTGCAGCAAAATGCAGCAGACAGCCTCGTCGCAGGACGAGTGCCGCCCAAAACAGAAGCTAATCAGTTCCTCAAGGGTTTAGGGTTTAGGGGCCGTTTATCATAGCTACAAATAGTGTTCTGGGGGGGTTCCATTTTTGTGATATAGTAGAATGTACCCCAGAACCCTATTCTAATTCTTAAGCCCCCTATCTTCCAGTTTAGGAGCGTCTTAGCGTTTCGGGCTTCGGGGCAAGAGCTTTGCATCGATGTTCTTCGAGGCGACGGTGTTGTAGAATGATGCCAGAGGAACTAGTACACAGTCTTGGTGAGTGTAGCATGTGTTTGGTGAGTTTACCGTAAGAAGAGTCACTATAACGTCGCGAAGTGCACCGACTATGATCCTTTTTTCGCACATTGCCGGTTAGTTACCATGCTTGTTAGCATTCCTTGAGCCGAACCCAAGGCGGCAAAGTCGCATTGACTGCCTTGCACCCGAAAACCTTGTGCTAGCTATGAAGGCCCCTATATTCGGTTTAGGGGGGGTGTAGGTTTCGGTGTGAACCTTCAGAGCTCAACGCTGCGAGGCCCCTCGTGTTTGGGTGTCATTTAAAGGGTGCTTTGGATCCCCCCCAATCGGCGTTCGATCTTTGTGGGTTCTTAGAGGTTGCGGTCTTTGGAGCTTGGGGCGGCCAGACGGCCCCAAAAGCACACAAAACCCTAAACCTTAAACCCTAAACCGAAGCCAACATCCTGATCATCGACGAGAAGTCCCGACTCTCCAGCTCCAAAACGCAAAAAAACGCCCTAAACCCGAGTCGCAGGTGCTGCAGTCAATGATATCGCAGCCTTCTGGTCCGGTTCTGAGTTTGTCCTTGGGATGGTGCCGGTTTAGGGTTTAGGGTTAAGGGTTAAGGGTTAAGGGTTTAGGGTGTGTGCACGGGTTTGCGTAGGCCTTCATCGCAACTAACATTTGGTTGCAAACCTCGTCACCGAAACCCGAAGCTTTTGAACATGTACACCACAAATTATCTCAACGCCATACCCATAAAGCCTTAAATGCGCAAATACCAGACTGCTACAAGCAAGAAGGGGGTACGACCCGAAGTATCTGCGTCTCAGGGGTCGCGCTCTTTATTTTGCGGTTTTGGCTCTGGGGGTGTTGGGGTGTCAAAGAGTCTTTGGAGCTCTGCTCCTGTTGCTTTTGGGAACGGCTTGGGCTTTCGCGCGGGTCAAAGGTTTGTAAACGATGTTGGACTTAAGCCTGGTTTCCTGACTTTTTCGGGCTCAGAGTTCAGGGTTTAGGGTTTAGGGTGATGTCTATCACTGCTTGCCTGATTCTGGCGAAAGGCCGCGGTGGAGAAGTACAGTCACTGTCAAAGAGCATGGTCCCTTTAGGAACCCTCTCAACCTATAAACCCTAAACCTTAAACCCTAAACCCTAAACCTTAAACCATAAACCCTAAACCCTAAACCCTATTATAAGTCTATGTTTTGAAAAGGGATCCCATGGTACAGGAACGGAAGCGAGACCCTAACCTGGACAACCCATCTAGCAAAGCTGGGATCAGGGCGTTGGGTTCAGTGCCCCAAAAACTGCATTCGTCTCTGATGCCCCTAAACCGTAAACCCTAAACTCTAAACCGACACTACAGGGGGCCATGTTGGGGCTTTCCCGGCTTTGGTTTTGCAGTGGGCTTAAGGGCCTTGAGGCTTTTGGTTCTTCGTTTCAGGTTCAGGAGTGTGCAGGGCTAAGGGTTTAGGGTTGAAGGGTTGTTGCGTGAGATCTACTAGCTTCTCTATCCTGAGCCCTGAACCTCAGCTTTAGCCATAAGACTGCGGGAGTTCAGAAGAACCAGGTTGAAAGCCAGGGATGGGGATCTTGAGTTTCGGGTTCTAGGGGGGAGGCCTCTCTCTACGGCTTCGGGCTTAGCTACTTCGCTTTTGGGCTCTGTGCCGCTTCAGTTCAGGATGTCGGCATTGCATGTTTCATGTAAGTTTCTTGATTGAAACGTTCAGCCTGCTATTTTTTTGGAGGGGGGGGAGGCTCGAAGATTGGGGATTTTAGGTAGCAGCTACCAAGCATCCCGCGCCTTTATGCTTGGGTTTAGGGGTCCAGCACCTTTGCTTGGGCCCTGGAGCTTTGAGGGAAAGTGGTCAAAGCAGATCTCCGGCTTCTGACATGCCCACGCTTACAATCCCTTCACAGCAGCATATATATATATATGCACATCTGTCTATCTATCCATCTATCTCTTGATTAGTTTGTATTAAAGTTAGACGACCGGCTACTCTGTTCTACTCTATCGTACTGTTTTGTCTTGAATAACAGTCTTTTACTGTATCCTTACGCTAGAGTGTACTGCAACGCTGCAAGCCGGAATCCCTGAATTCGATGCCCAGCTCGGAGCTTTGGAGCGTCAAGGAACTGTAGGATTTGGGGGTTTAGGGTTTAGGTGTTTAAGGTACAAAGCCTTAAACCCTAAAACCCTAAACCCTAAACCCCAAACCCTAAACCTCAAACCCTAAACCTCAAACCCTAAACGCCCTTAACCTCAAACCCTAAAAGCCCTAATAACTGCTCTCCACTCCGACGAGGCCGAAGCAGAAGAAGGCTCTACGCTCCCTGGGTGTCCTCCGGCTGAGGGCGCAAGCAAGGGCTCTAGTACCTTAGGGTTTATAGGGTTTATAGGGTTTATAGTGCTTATAGGGTTTATAGGGTTTATAGGGTTTAGGGTTTAGGGGTTTGGGGTTCTAGGGGGATTTAAGGGTTTAGGGTTTGGGGGTTCTGGGGGGATTAAGGATTTAGGGTTTAGGGGTTTGGGGTTCTAGGGAGTTTTAAGGGTTTAGGGTTTGGGGGTTCTGGGGGGATTAAGGGTTTAGGGTTTATAGGGTTTAGGGGTTTGGGGTTCTAGGGGGTTTTAAGGGTTTAGGGTTTGGGGGTTCTGGGAAGATTAAGGGTTAGGTGTTTATAGGGTTTAGGGATTCTGGGGGGTTTGAGGGTTTAGGGTTTGGGGTTACAGGTTGAGAGCTATTTGCGTCAAAGGGGGAGGTATGCTAAGGTCAAGAGGGGAGGCCCGGCCGTGACGGGTGCATGGGGAGGTAGTTCGGTGGATTTAGTCTTGGACACATGGGTTAAATTAGGGGTCCCATTTAGGGTCCTTATTATAAGGGTGCCGTAATTAGTATTTTTGGGACCTAAAAGGAGACCCTATATTAGAGAACGACCCATCTGGTGTCTATTGATATGCACGGCTTAGGAATGGGGCCCAGGGTCAGCTCGACGCAGAGAGCTTCGCAACCTCAAGCCCCCAGAGAGCCCAATACCCCTGAAATAAGGAATCAATCTTAAACCATAATTAATATGAAGCCGGTCAGAAGAGTGCTGGCAGCGGTGGAGTAGCAAATGTCCTTGCTTTGTCGTCGTGGTAATGACTGCTTTCCCGGCGACAGCTAGAAAATGCCTTTCTGCAACATTCGAGACCACGTACCTTCATTACGCCGAGCCACTCAAAGGCAAAAGGAGAATCTGTTGGAACCCTGAGAGATTATTACAGCTTGTAGTTTGCTAGGTTTGTTTCCATACTGAGGTATTCCTACCGGATGAACATCGTCTGGTGGGGAGCGTGGATGACTCAGTCTACATTGGGAGCATGATTCGGCTGCGAGCTTTCTGAAGACCACGGTGCACCAAGCTTTACGAGCATCGTGTGGAATGGAGCTACGCAGTGCATCAGCCAACTAAATCGTTATGACCTTTTCCCGCCTCATCAAGCTCGAGAATAAGTCAAGTAAACACCTGCAATGTCCTCTCAGCCAAAGGGAACAGTAGATGAGAAGCCCCCTTTGAACCGCGACAGCCCGCAGCCCACAGCAGCTACCTGAAGCTTTCGCAAAGTCACACCAGGAGTAAACCTACAAAAGCCTGAACGGTACCCCTTGTCAAAGCCCTATGAGCTATATGGCCTGTAAGGTTCACAAGACGAAAGCAGAAAACAAGACGCTTCTAAGATGCCATGAGAAGCAAACCAGAAAGCTAGAAAAGACATTAGAATGTATCACCCTTTACTTTGACTTGAGGGTTTTGGGTTCTTGGGATCCTGACGAAGCCACCAAGACCTCTCTGGCCACAGCGGGCCTGGCGCTGCCCCTTCGAGGGCGAGGTTCGCGCTTCCGCGCGGTAGGTTTTTGGGATTTAGTGTTTGGGGTTTAGGGTTTAGGGTTTAGGAGATTGTTGAGGGAATAAACACGGTTTAGGTGTAGGAGTTTGGGATTGAGGTGTAGTTGTTCGGGCTGTGTTAGGGTGGCGTTTGGACTTGTGAAGCTTGCAGGTTTGTTTGGGACGATGCTGACGACAGACGACTTATATAGGAGTCTCTGAAGTGATGCGATTTGCTGCCGACAACTGTCATGACCTCTGATGGGGGACTTCCGAAGATCCCTTTTTACTAGACCCAAAACCCTGAAACGCAAGACCCGAAGGACCCGAAAAAATCTCAAGGGGACCAAATCCCCAAAGCTCAACCCTCAGCCCCCTCTTCGTCGGGATCCTAAGGGAGCAATTGCTAGGGAGGAAAAGGGCTTAATTGCGGGGTTCAGTGTTTTGGGTTTACGGTTTGGGGATTAGGGTTTAGGGGTTACGGGGTTTTGGGTTTTGGGTTTGGGGTTTTGGGTTTGGGATTTAGGGTTCCATACCCCCCTGCTGAACCCTGAAGGATCCCATTCTTCGCTCGGCAGGAATCAGCTGCCGCTCGCTTTCTCCTCCCAGCCGTGCGCGCGAGGCACGTTGAATGGACCAGCCTGGTACCCTCATTTAGGGGTATATGGATCCGAATCATGCGTAGTTCAAACCTAGGGTCTAATGGAGGGCGGGTCTTGTGGGATTGGTGCTGCGACGGTTCCGAGCCTTTGGAAGCCGATTTCAGCTGAGGCCCTGCTTTTAACATCAAATATCGTTCCCCCTCAAGTCTCCGGGAATGTGCCGACTGTTTTCCATATCCTAAACCCTAAACCCCTAAACCCCTAAACCCTAAAACCCAAAACCCTAAAACCCAAAACCCTAAAACCCTAAACCCCAAACCCTAAACCCATACCTTTCACGAAACTTCTGAAGGGTCCCAGAGATCATCAAGTATAGGCCTTGGCCGCACAGCTGATATAAGCGAGCCCATTTAAAGCCCAACATGCAAACTTGAGAGTTCATGCGGGGGGTTTGAGTAGGCTTGGGAGTGCTTAGATCTGCTTTAACCGTTCCTTTACATCTATAGGTCCCTTGCGTCTACACTTGCCTTCCAAGGCCCTAAATCTCCTTCCATCCCTCGAGTATAGAACCCAGCAATACTGCTAAGATTCAAAGGGGTAACAAGAGTAAGCATGGCAGAATACATCCAGTGCTTGCAAGCAAGCCAAAAAGCTAAAGAACCCTAAATACTACAGGCGCCTAGACCCTAAACAAACTAAACCATAAACCGAAAACACTAAAGACCCTAAACTCGAGCAAAAGGCTGAAGTTGTAAACCCTAAAACCCTAAACCCTCGGTCCTTGCAGTCGGCCAAAGCAATGCGTCCAAAGTCGGCGCCGCCGAGCTGCAGCTGGGAGCCAGAGGAGCCGGGGCTGGGTTTGGGGTTCAGGGTTTAGGGTTGTTTCGGGTTCAGGGTTTAGGGTTTAGGGCCTAGGGTTGTTTCGGATTTAGGGTTTAGGGTTTCGGGTTTAGGGTTAAGGGGGTTTGGCAATTTGCAAAATGACGATGAATGTCATGACTATTGTAACAATAGTATGATACAGGCAACTGTTGTTATTACTATTGCTAAAGTAAGTTTAACATTAGGCAGATGAGAATAGCCAGAGAAGTTAGAATACTGGGCTGGATTAGGGTTGAGCTTTGTGTTGAATTTTGGTCTCAGGGCCTTCGGGCCGAACTCGTCATATTAAAGCAGGGCTGCCGAACAGAAAATACGGCCCTAAAGAAGACCGACTAGTAGCTAAAGAGGGAGTGCCCAATTTTCTTTGCTGCCTTCAAGTGGAGTTCAGGAGAGTTGCTTCTGTGGGCTGCAGGAGTATACTCTTGGAGTCTGGGATGAAGTCTCCCGAATCCCGGCTTGCGTCGGAACCCTAAACCCTAAACCCTGCACCGTGGCTCTGTGAGGGGTTCTGGATTCTGGATTACGCGAAGGGAGCGCGCCTCGCTGCAATCGTGCGGCTGACGACGGGATGGACCCGTGGCTCCAGAGGAATTAGCAAGCCATATCAGGTCCCCAGATTTTCCAGAAGTGCTCAAAAGAGAATACCTTGAACCAAAGACTTTGAGCTCTTAAACGACATCTTCAAGACCTTGCACAGACCATAATCATGGCCTAAGCCAACTGCACTGAAGAAGCAACATGCTTCGAATGGCAGAAATGGCTCGTTGCAGGAGCCATTGCCCGAGAGTCGCAGCGAGGTCCGGCAAAAGCAGGGTACTATAGGGGCTGTAATACTTAGAACAGGGTTGTGGGGTCCATCATACTATAATTATAATAAGGNNAGGAACCCCACAATAGTATTGGCAATGAAAAAAGGGCCACACACACATCATACTGTAGGGGACGGAACCATTGCCAAGTGTACTCCCTGTTGTTACTCAGTGCTGGGGCTGTTATAAGCTAGTAGCATTAGTATTCTGAAAGTTTACGCTTTGTACTTCATGGGTAGTTGGTAATTAATGCCCCTATATTACAGAGATGTCCCTGTGACTCAAAAGATCGTAAGAAGGGAAGGAGTCGAGTCTAGCAATCAAGAACGGTGCCACTCAAGGCAACTCTATAGCGATGCCTACGCGATTCCCTACTAGATGCTACCTGGCCCCTATGAAGCCTACCTTCCTAGGGCACCTGAGTATAATTTCCTTATATGGAATCACAAAAAAAAGTAGGTTGTTTGGGGTTTCCCTAAACCCTAAACCGTAAGATATCGGATATGAAGCCCGCGGCTCTGGAATCAACACGAAGGCGCAAGGGTTGTTCAAGGATCCGTTCAGTCCTCTGCTGATGACACACTTGCGACTGTGCCAGGAATCAGCAACCCATATATTAATGTTAATTAATACATAATGATATTTGTAATAGTAGTCATAATATCATCAATAGATAGTGATAACGTATATACTTGTAGAAGTAATAATAATAACAATATCTAAACACAAGAAGCAACTCCAATCCTGAACCCTTAGCCCGACCCTGCAGCCACTTCGAAAAGCTGGGTTCCCGAGTTTACCACGTAAGTCTTGGGGGCTTGGGGGTGTCCCGCGGTCCCACGTGCATGCTGCTAGAGATAAGGGGTTCGGAGCGGAACTCTTATCGCAGATTGTCGTATTTTTTTTTTTNNTTGGGGGGGGGGGGGAGGTGTCATGAAGTCGAGTGGTTAATTACTTGTAGACCAGCCGACATGTCGGATCCCAAAAGGTGCCAAGTATGGACCTGAGTCTGTACAAGACTCCCCGGGTTCGCGGCACAAACACCGGGAGCCCCTTTTAAGCCTTGGGAAAGGTACGCCAGAGACCCGGAAGCCGATGCCCTAAGCCCTAAGCCGTGGACCCTATAACACCTACCTGTTTAGGGATCCTTATTATGATTTCTCTTTATGTAAGTCCTTAAGAAAGGGGGGTTAAGGTAAACCCGAAACCCTGAACCTGAAACTACTCAAGAACACCCTAAACCCTAAACCCCAAACCCTGAACCCTTAACCCCTAAAGCCCTAATCCTTAAGAAGGTAGGCTTTTTGGGCCCTGAACCTGAAACTACTCAAGAACACCCTAAACCCTAAACCGATTGAAGCGGCGAAGCCTGAAAAGCTTTTCGATGGCGAAGAGGCGGTTCGCTGCACGTTCTCCTCCATAAGCCTCTCCCTCATGGAGGCACTCCCAAAGGGTCCGAAGTACCTATATAGTAGAATGTAGGGTTTAGGGTTTAGGATTTGGGGTTTAGGGTTTAGGGAAGTACCTTATATAGTAGAATGTAGGGTTTCTATAGTAGGAATTACTGTTATGATTTGGGGAAGTATGCCCCAGAACAATACCTGGGACCCTTTGGCACTTGAGCATCTTAGCTGGGCAGCCTTTAACCGCGTTCAGCCCTTGAGGCATGTTTATGCTCTAAACCCAAAGCCCTAAACCCTTAAACCCTAAGCCCTAAACCCAAAGCCCTAAACCCCAAGCTCTAAACCCTGGTACAGAAGGTTAAGGGCTTGGAGCTTTGGGTTTGGGCCGCTTCAGGCTTGCGGAGAGTTCTCGAACACGGGGTTCAGGGTTTAGGGTTTCAGGCTTTTGGCTTAGGGTTTAGGGTGCTTCCCAGGCTTTTGGTCTGGTCTTGGGGACACTTCGAGATCTGGTCTGGGCTGCAAGGCTTGGGCTTTAGTCATCCATCTCTCACCCAGAGAGCCCATCCAATACCTCTCAATTAAGGAATATACTCTAAATCAGAATATCAAGCCCCTGACAATTCAAGGTATATTCCTTAATTGCGGGGTATGGGCTCTCTAGGCACTGCCATTGCCTCCAGCTCCCTCTCCCCCATCGTCTCCATACTAATACTGACTCCCTGGCTGCAAGCTCATGTAACCAGTGCTCTTGGTCAAGGGGGACCGCATTATCGTAGCCTTATAATACCCTTATACTAGTCCCCATAATGCAACGCTAGAACCCCGTATAGATCCTTAATGATCCCTTTCAAGAACCCTGATACTAGTCCCTATACCCTAAACCCTAAACCCTATAGTATTCCTAAACCCTAAACCCCATATTCCTAAATCCTAAAAACCCAATATTCCTAAACTCTCAACCCTAAGCCCTATATTCCTAAAATACTCTAAACCCTCTTTTCCTAAACTCTAAACCCTAAACCCTATATTTTTAAACCCTGAACCCTCTTTTCCTAAACTCTAAGCCCTAAACCCTATATTTTTTAAGAGATTCCTGGGCCCCAAACCCTAAACCCTAAACCTAAAACCCTAAACCCTAAACATCTAAACCCGAAACCTAAGCCTAAAACCGAAAGCCGCAGGCGGCTCCATCCGCTGCTTTCGGCCGCAGCCCCGGAGCGGAGCGCTCAGAGTCCGGAAGCCTTCGAAATGGGTTTAGGGTTTAGGGTTTTAGGGTTTAGGGTTTTAGGGTTTAGGGTTTAGGGTTGAGGGTTTCAGGATTTAGGGGTTTAGGGGTTTAGGTTTAGGGTTTAGGGTTTGCTGAGTGGTACCCTGTTGCCCTTTCTATTTTAGCACCCCCTTACTAAAACCGAACAGTAGGAAAAAGGGTACCCTTATTATAAAGAGGCTACTCAGGAACCAAGCCAAATGGGGTTTCAGAGCGGTCCGGAGTTCAAGAGATATTATACATACAGTTAGCATATACATATATACACATCTACATATGTATATGTTATTGTAGATATTACTAGAGAAAGGTATATAGATATTGTATATATATATATGTACATATATATATATATATTATGCATGTATATACATATATATGTGTGTATACACATACGCATGCATGTATGTATGTATGTATGTATGTATGTATGTATGCATCTATGCATATGTATGTATATATATATATATGTAGCACATACATGCATGCATGCATACATAGATACATGTGTATATATATATGTATATATATATAGAGAGAGAGAGGGATTATCGAAACTATATATATATAGTTTGAGTCCTATAGATATACCTTGATCCCCAAGAAGTGCAAGTCTGTTGGTTTGCTTGTTGGCGGTTGGGGCTCAGGGTTTCTAGGGTTCGGGACTGGTGGTCTGGGCGTTCAGGGTCCGGGGCTCTGGGGGTGGTAGAAAGACGGTTCGGTGTAGGGTTTAGAGTTTAGGAATATAGGGTTTAGGGTTTATAGGGTTTAGAGTTTAGGGCTTTAGGGTTTTCGGTTTAGGGTTTAGGGTCCAATTACGCCAGATGCGGTAGGATTGGGAAAAGAGGGCAACTTCAAGCCTCCGAGCCGAAACCTCGTGAGTCCCGAATCTGAATGCAGGGCTCTCAACCCCAGCCCCCTAAACTTAAACTCCCCAAAACCCTAGAACCCGGTAAACCTAAAACCCTAAACAACCCTAAACTCCCCAAGCCCTAAACCCCAAAGAGTCACCCCAACTGTAAAAAAAAAAACCTAAACCCTCAAAACCCTCGGCTCGAATCCCTGGCCCTGCTCTAAAAACCGAAAGAGAACCAGGTCGAGTTGGCCTTTCTCGGCCGACTCCTGGTGTCTGAGGCCATGCGCAAGGTGGGGGCGCAAGGGGGCAGGAGGTTCGGGTTATTCTGTTTCGGGTTTTGGGTTCAGGGTTTAGGGTTTAGGGGTTTAGGGTTTAAGAGTTTAGGGTTTAGGGGCGGCATGGGGCTTGACAAGGGTTTAGGGGTGTACTGTTTTGGGATGCAAGCGAATGTTTGAACCTGATTTAAAAACCCTGGTCCTATAACCCCAAAATATTGGGATCCGTATAAGGGGTCGTAATAAACCCTAAGGGTCCATGTAGCCAAATAGATATACCTTGGCCCAAAGTACCCAAATAGGGACTACTTTGAGGCCAACGTATATCTATTTGGGTACATGGACCCTTACCCTTAGCATCGAAGGACTCATATTTTAAGGCTTTTGGGCCCAAAGACCCTATTAGAGAAGGCTTTTGGGCTATTTTGATGCTAAGCAAAGGGTTAGGGAAAGACACAAGGGTTTCTTAATCAGGTTCCAATATTAGGGATCACGGCTTGGGATGCGTGAGGGCTTTCAGCTCCCAGCTCTTCTTGCTCGGCGCCTCGTAAGTTTAGGGTTTAGGAGTTTAGGGTTTTAGGGGTTTGGGGTTTTAGGGTTTTAGGGTTTAGGGGTTTAGGGTTTAGGGTCTAGGGGCCTAGCAGGGTGGAAGGAAGATCGACTTATCCATCTACAGTATCTGAGTTTGTTTATATGGCACCTGTTGTCGCATCTCTTCTCAGCTCTGTGTCCGGCAAAACTGAACCCTGAACTCCAAGCTCTTAATATAAGGGCCTCAATAATTACCAATACTATTGTGGGGGGATCTGATTGTAGTAGAATATACCCTAAAATCTTATTCTAAGTACTAAGACCCCTAGTTCCCTTATAGAACCATTTAAAGATCCCATTAAAGGAACCCTATCTATTTTTCATATTTAGGCCCTACATTATGTGCAAGCTTCTCGCAGTTCCTCCAACGTTGGCTGTGGCCACGCCTGGTGCACCTGATTCACGAGGCCGACTTATCTTCGGGTTAGCATAGAAGCCGACATAAACCTCAATAGTATTTCTCAAGGGTTCGGTAAGTCGTACAAAATCCTTTTCGAGTTGTTGAGGCATATCATGTTTGGGATTCGGGGGTTGTATTTTGCAGCTCGTTGTGGGTACTTTGTCAAGGCGGTCCATGTACCCACAGAGTCGATAATTACGATAGTAAACTTACGGCCAAAGTCTGTCCTAGATGCGTACATGGACCCTGCAGGGTTGGCATCTTGCCAATCACAAGACGCAGTGGGATCCCGAAGCAGACTTTGATGCCGAAGAGCCGCTTGTTTGGTTCGGGTCTGACGGTGTAGTGTACGGCTCTGTGGATTCCTTTGTTGTTTAAGGCTGTTTTGTTCAAAGAACATATGCTATCAAAGGTTCGGTTGCTTGCGCATTATGTGTGTATTTGTGTTTTTGTTTATTTGTTTGTTTATTTATTTAATTTATAAATTATATACACATACTGGTACGTATAGGTATATAGATACATATGTGTATAGGTATACATGCATCCCTCTCTCCCTGTATATATATATATACATACATACATACATACATACATACATACATACATAATACATGTATGTATGTATATTTGGGGGGCTAGCCCTTTTGTGGACCAACCTTTCACATGAAATTTTATAATGTCCAAACGCTCCAAAACTCACGATACTTTTTTTTTTGGAAATTCTAAAATTAATTTTTCCAAAAAATCGAAAACTAACTTTTATATATTCCAAAAACCCAAAAATCCCAAAGCCTGCAGAACTAAGTTCGGGATCTGCGAAATTCCAAAATTCTATCACTGAAATTGGATGTTTGAGATTTGTGTTTTGTTTTCGATTTTTGGAATGTTTTGGAATATTAAAATTGTTAGAATTTGGAAATCTGGAATTTTTAGAAATACGAGGATCAATGTTTTTGTGTAAACATACCATGTCTTATATAGTCTCTAATTTTTCATGAGAGATGTTGGTCTCAGTAATATGTGAAGAAGATCATATGTAGAGGTGTATATATATATATAGGATAGACACTAATAGTAAGATCTTTACTCTTACCAATAAAGATATTCACATTCATTGTTAATCTTAATGCCAGCATTACAAATAAAGCCATTGCAACTACTTTTTTATAGTAACATGAATACGAATACGCAACATGAATACTCATAGTAATACTATAGTAGTAATACTATAGAACTAAAATTGGTATTAATACTGGTATTATACTAATGCTTATATTTACATTAATCGTAATACCAATACTAGTATGCATACTCATGTTCCTACGGCTACTGATAATCGTAGTCTGATTAATAGCAATGGAAATTACTCATACTAATATACATACTAATGCTTATACCAATGCGAGTACAAATATAAATACATGTATTACTCCTGCGAATAAAAATGGTTCATACTCTTATGATGCATAGTACTAATCTATTAATATTCGTATTCGTACTAATGTTTTATGTATGTGTGTTAATATTGGTACTAATTCTTACTGACATTTAGTTTTCAGATTAATAAAAATTCCTACGAAGAAGTCTATTCGTATTCATGCACTAGTACTCTCACCTATACTAATACTTATAGTAATGTTAATGAAATACTATTAATGCTATGAAATACTAGTCTTCCTACGAATCCTAAATAAAATACTCATATTCATATTACTTGATACATTACTACCAATATACATACTGTACAAATACCAGAACTACCCATATGGAAGAAGCTCTTTCTCTCGAGCCCTTTGCGGGGGGTGTGGAGTTTCAGCAGCCGCGGAGGCTCCATTTCTGCCACTGCGGCGGGCACTCTCGAGCCTGGCAGTGACCTTGTGGACCCAGGCCGTGGGTTCCTTCCGGGCCGAAAGTCGAAGGTCGTGTTTTTTTTTTTGGGGGGGGGGG
>CAJNJA010006620.1:0-43577 GCA_905231915.1 Symbiodinium necroappetens
TTTCAAGGAGAGCTTGTTTGACAATGCCCGAGTCCATAAGGCACCTGAACGTCATCAGCTTGCTTGCAAAAGCCCATGCCTACAAACAGGTTCCTTGCTTTGATGTCTGTGAAGATAGAAGCCTGACTGATTGCTAACGTTACAGTATTCCTCAGGGTCCCTTAAAGAAGGGATGCTTAGACTTCGGCATGGCCCCCCCCCCCCCCACCCCCCACCCCCCCCCGAGCCATTCCCATTCCTTAAAAGGGGGTTTCCAAAAATTTAGGGTACCTTATTTTGGGGTCCTTATACTAAGGATCCTACTATTTAGGGTACCCTATTAGGGTCCCCTTTCCGGAAACCCCTTATATTGCTTGCCTCAGGGCTTTCGACTCCGATCTGCATCGCCGAGCGAGAGCGACACTGAGCTGGCAAGCTAAGCCATGGGCCAAGTCCGGTCCTCGCTTGTTGCTTTCGGTTGATGCATCTGTTACTTTATAGTAAACATACACAGACACACACACACACATATATATATATATAAATATATACATACATACATATATATATATATGTAAATGTATTGCTGACATTTCGGGCTGGGTCACCTGCAGGCTTCCAATTGAAGAGGTCATGGCAGGTGAAGGTGGTTTTTGTATGCCTTGAGAGCGGGTTCCCGTCTGCCTGCAAGGCTCTTGTCCCGGAGCCACTGGGCAGCTAGCCGAAGCTTGTCAGGCACCGGCTTGCATCAACAAGTGATAAAGACGAAGCGTATCTTTCCTGGGGCAGTCTTGTGCGTTACACGCGCGCGCAGGGTGAGGTATTTCAGCACTGTGTTTGCAAGGTTTTTTGCCTGAACACAGAGCAGAGCCTTTAGAAGCGTTCCTTCCAAAGCTAGGCTCATACACTTTTCACCTACACCATGGCAGACCTGTTGTGAAATCTCGGACTTTGTGCACTGCAGGCCACTGACACACGTCCAAGGGCCTTTGCTGGCCCATCAGAAGCCGCTTACCTGAGACCCACAGGAGTAATGGATGATCTGATGGCTGTGGGATCCCGCACACATTCTCGTGACCACAGCTCAGTGGCCTTGAGTGCGAAAGGCTCAAGCGGAATCTGCGCGCACATCGCTGGGATTCCATCGTCGGCGCAACAGTTCAATGAAACATAGGCAGGATAGCATAGGTCGAACATTTCTGTTCGAAACAATCTTATAAACGAAAGGTGCTATGCAAGTCCACTTCGCACCACACGGAGTTCAGGCTGTTGAAAAGCCGATCGATGGTTCAACAAACACGGCGGAATGGTGTGTGCGGGGCCCGACTTACTTCGACAGGCCGCCCAGTCGCATCGGCATTTCAATTTGGGGCAAGGGAAACCCACTGTTGCAGCAGAGCCGTCGCAACCCCCATCGCTCCGTCAAAGGAAAATGTAAAGGGAAGGGCGCATGGCCCGGTGGAAATGAATGGAGGACTCTTTGCTGCAACTTCGGTGCCTTTTGGCCCACTGTTGGGGGGCAAGTTGCAAGTCAGTCCGCGCCGTTGAAGTTGAAAGCTTTGGTCTGCGTCAGTGGGGAGTGGCCCATTTGCAAGCTGTCAGCCATTGTCAGCCGAACAAGCTGACCCGCGCGATTTGTTCATCGGTTGATGTGCCATGACTCAAGCTTTGCGAATAGCTTAACCTGTGAGATCGTGAGCATGACAGTTTGCAAAGCTATGCAGCTGCAGGATAGCTTTCTCTGAGGTGTGTGCATTCCATGTGCGGAGATTTTGCATAAAAAGTAGTACAGCCGCGTTCATTGATCGCCATGGCTTCTCCTCCTCCAAGCGAAACCTTGTTTGTGATGCTCGGTCGAACAGTCAGCAGGCTCGTGTCAAGCTGATGCGTCAACGGTGCGTCTGCGTTTGCAGCTTCAGTATCTCATCTATATACTGTTTTGAGTGATTGTGGCTGAGGACAGGTCTGCCAATGGACAGTACCAGCGAGAGCGCCAAGCAAGTGTTCAGCCAGTATGGTGCCGTCAAGGAAACCACGGTGCTCCCGGTTTTGGCAGGCAAGACCGCAGCAGCCGCTTTCGTTATCATGGAGACCTTAGAGGATGCAAAGTGGATTGTGGACAACGTGAACGGCAACGTGCCACAGGGGCTGATGAGCCAGGTGACGGTTGTTTTCGCAACGCCTCGGGAGCAGAGAAAAGGTGGTGGCAAGGGGAAGAAGGGCATGGATGGCATGTGGGGCATGATGTCGATGATGGGCGGTGGCGGTGGTTGGGGTGGTGGCTGGGGCAAAGGAGGAGGCGACTGGGGTGGTGCCTGGGGCAAAGGAGGAGGTGGTGGTTGGGGAGGTGGCTGCGCTGGTTGGGGCAAGGGAGGAGGTCCTACTTGGGGCGGTGGAGGAGGTGATTGGGGCAGCAACGGTGCCGTCGCCTACAACGCAGGCGGCAAGGGCAAAGGCTGGTGAGAGGCAACTGACCTGGTCATCCAGCGGAAGCTGTGGGCGATTGACGGTGATATGATGGTACACTTGCCTAGAGCGTGCTTGTGTACTCGCAGGCAATTTTAGCAGCATGCTGTAGTGGCCTGTCTTATCATGCATGCCGAGATGCGGCCGGCGTCAGCAAGAAAAACCTGAATGTCTTGCGTGCCTGGTTCCATCCGTGTGCGGGCTCTTGCCTTGCCGAGCACCCACTACGGTGGTGTCGACCTTCACACATGAAGGGCAGCCTTTCGGAGGTGTTCGACTTGGCAGGTTTGAAAAACGCGAAAGCTGGTACTCCAATCTGTTCGTGGAGGCCTGCAGGGACGAAACAACAGTGCTGTCTTTGCGGACCATAGGAAGTTTGATTGCCACCAGCTTGCGCAAGCCTTAAATCGTGATTCGTAGCAAGGCCTACTTCACCTGGAGACTGCGAGTGTCACCCTCAGCTTGTGACTGCCGTTCATCCACTAGAGCGCATGTTGTTTTCTTGCCGTGTGGCTTAGCCGCAACTTAACATAAGATGTGCCCACATTTGATTTTGCCACTGCCTTGGCAGCAGTAGAATTAGAGTGTGCATCTCCGCAGCTCCTCAACTGTCTGAATTTGGTCATAGAAATCCTGCTTGTCGATCTTCATTGCGAGTTCTAGATCTAGAGTCGCAGAATCCTCAAGATGAGAGGTTTCCCCTTGCAGAAGACTTGCGCCCTTGTCTATAGTGAAGATCGCGGCAGCAATTGCCCGTATGTCAGGATGCCAGCGTGGCCAGCTCGACGCCACTACTGACAACAATTGGGCAGGTGCGGCATGGTCGGACGAGCTTTACGAACAGGTGGAAAGTCCTCAGAGCTGAGCACAAAACAGTAATAGCATCAAGCAGTAATTGTCAGGATATCGAGTCTGAGTTTCAATTGCTTCATCGCCACCACCGCGAGCACCATCATCAGAATCATGGGTTCAGTGTTTCTGAAGAGTGCCATGGCCTTTGCCAAGCTTCCTGAATGCTTCTTAGAACTCAGCCTGACTGTATAGAGTGTAGAGAAGCAGCTACAGCCACTCTGTGCTGTGGGGCTTGGCCCACCTGGTGTTCGTTACATCAGCTGTCGACTGACAACGCAGTAGTGAGTGCCGCTCGCCGCAGCTACCAGGCGTAAATGACTTTAAGAGTTGGGAATGATACCTGCAGGCCTCTCCGGCAACTGAGTCTGGCAGGGGCTGATGATGAGGCTCTCCGCTTGCATGGCGAGCTGTTGCCAAGTTCAACGGCTGCTCCATGCTACACCCGCTATTGCACTGCGGCCTACAATGCACACTGCTGGCAGCGTATCCAGGTGCTGGGTGTCTGTGGGATGAAGGTGTAGCAGGTGAAGAGACATCAAGAGACGCACATTCTTCGCTTTCGTATAGGCAGAATGCATGCCTTGCGCGCTTTGGCTCCACGATCTGGTTTTGAAAGCCACCGATGCAGACAGAGACTGAGTCATTCAAGTCATGCAGTCCAACACGACATGCAGAGTCAGACTGTCTTCCTCGATTTTGTGTGTTTGTGTTAGCAGGTGTGTTCGGGTGGGCCTGCCATAGACCTCTGATTCGTGCCCAGCAGCACGACATCGGCATACCGCGACGATGCAGACGCCTCCGAGTGGCCCACCCAGTCCAGCCCTGTTCGTGACAGGCCTCCCTGTCGATTGCACCGCTGAGTTCGCCAAGTCCATCTTCGGCCAGTATGGCATCGTGAAGGATGCTCGGATGCTCCCGGTTGCTCCGGGCAAAACAGCAGCTGCGGCAGTTGTCATCATGAACACCGCAGATGACGCCAAGTGGATCGTGGAGAATGTAAACGGCAACGTCCCACAGAGCCTTACTACCCCTGTCACGGTGACCTTCAAGTTCAAGGGAAAGGGCTTCGAGAACAAAGGCTTCGGCAAGGGCTTCGGCGGTTTTGGTGGCGGCATGGACATGGCGGGAGGAAAGGGAAAGGGCATGCCAGGTGGCGCAAATCCTGCTGCAGCTGCGGCATTGTTGCAAGCGCTGGTTCCTTTGGTGGCTGCTGTTGCCGGCGGTGGCGGCGTCGGTGCAGGCGCAGCCCCCCCACCAGGAGGCGGCAAGGGCGGATGGTGAGCAGCGCAGACGGGGTACTGCTTCCGGCGGTGCTGAGTGGAAATTCAGGAACATATCATAGGGCCGAAAGGAAGCTTGGCGGACGCAGTTAAAGTGCGCGCTGCTAACCTCAGTGCTCCCCTTATGTGGTTGTGCCAGCGAGAGTGGGAACTTGAACTTCTCTTGCATAGATTTGCGCATCTTTGGAAGGCCATTCGGGAGTCTTCGGACCTTCGGAGGCAGGATCCCTGGAGGGCTGTCTTCGGATGATGTGTTCCAGGATGTCAGTCGCATATAATGCCCCATAATCCCCCCGTCTCACAAAATCTAGCCGAAGAAACTCGAGGCTCGAGGCCTCACCAAAGACTCATACTTCATACTGCAGTGTCCTAGACCAAGCCGAAGAAAGTGCCCCGACTTAGAAGTACATCTGCAAAGACAAATTGGCAACCTCGAACATGCCAGCCACAGAGCCTGCTGCAAAGTGGGTAGCTGCCCAAGGACAGCTGATGCAGTCGGGCAATTTCGGGAGAGCACTTACGAAGGCGCCGGGTCGAGATGCGCCCCGTACTGATGATACATCCCAGTAGATCGGGATCCTAGCTGCCGTGGTCTTCAGCTCACGGCTTTCTGATCTTGTCACTTGGCACAGGTCCGTGGAAGCGGCACCCAAGGCACTACGATCTGCTTGGCGAGGTGTATAAAGGAATTCTGAAAGCGCAGGCATGAGCCCGCTTTGCAACATGCACTCACGTCCGTCCGTCCAACAGCATTTCTCATGGATGCGGTATTCCGACACGCTCAAAGTGCATCCTTCTAGCACCGTCTGTTCGTTGTGGAGTGATGCTACTGGGAGATCTTGGGGCAGCACATATGTAAGCCAGGATTTCCCCCCCCCCCCTCCAAGTGGTTGCCACGCACGGGTGAGACTGAACGACTGTGGATCCGAGGACTGTTTTCGTGCTGCATGTTATATGCATGTAAGTTTCAGGTGGCCGTCTTGCCTGTTTTTTAGACCTTGCAGCGGCCGCGTATGCACCCCGTTGCATGGAACAGGCCATGCAGGTATGCTCAGATATCCGGCACAGCAAGCGTCGCGAGGCAGTTGCTGAGGGCTTTACAATTCTTTACAGGAACAAGGCGATGCCTACATCATCCTACATCGTCACTTCTGGTGCTGATCCCCTGTGACTGCGGTTAAGCTGAAATTGCAGACCTGAAGGCTGCTCGCGGCTGGCTGGGGCTTGCAGGTGCAGGAGACCCGCGGCTTGTGCTTTTGACTTTGCGGGTGAGACATGATGAGTCGCAACGGATTGCCGCATGCATCAACGGGGTTGCAGGAGGTCGAAGGCACTGATGCATAAGTTAGGGGAGTGTGTGAGACATGCGCCTGTATAATAGATATCGCCGCGCCCTGGTTCAGCGATCTGGTCTCGCCAAAGAGATTGATGAAGCGAACGCTATATATACAGTCGTTCAGCACGACACAGGTACACAGAGCCGCAACATCTTAGAATCATGCTAACATGACTTGCAAATTAGGTTGTCGGATAACCCGTCGGACCAGCGTCTTGCCATTTACCTCTGATCCGTGCCCAGCAGCACGACATCGGCATACCGCGACGATGCAGACGCCTCCGAGTGGCCCACCCAGTCCAGCCCTGTTCGTGACAGGCCTCCCTGTCGATTGCACCGCTGAGTTCGCCAAGTCCATCTTTGGCCAGTATGGCATCGTGAAGGATGCTCGGATGCTCCCGGTTGCTCCGGGCAAAACAGCAGCTGCGGCAGTTGTCATCATGAACACCGCAGATGACGCCAAGTGGATCGTGGAGAATGTGAACGGCAACGTCCCACAGAGCCTTACTACCCCTGTCACAGTGACCTTCAAGTTCAAAGGAAAGGGCTTCGAGAAGGGTTTTGACAAAGGCTTCGGCAAGGGCTTCGGCGGTTTTGGTGGCGGCATGGACATGGCGGGAGGAAAGGGAAAGGGCATGCCAGGTGGCGCAAATCCTGCTGCAGCTGCGGCATTGTTGCAAGCGCTGGTTCCATTGGTGGCTGCTGTTGCCGGCGGTGGCGGCGTCGGTGGAGGTGCAGCCCCCCCACCAGGAGGCGGTAAGGGCGGATGGTGAGCAGCGCAGACCCTCTTCAGATTGGGCTTCCATTGTCGCAAGCTGAGGGGTACTGGTTCCGGCAATGCTGAGTTTTCTGGGCTTGAAATGCAAAGCCATAGTTCGACAAACAAACGTGCTCAAACTCAGCCAATTTGTGTGCCATTCACGGTTGACCAGTATAGTCGGGAGACCAGAATAATATGAAGATGCAGAACGGGCTGGGATGCCCGCTGCACGGATACTTCAGAGTCGAGCCATTCAGATTGCAGATGCAGCGAAAATCCCTGCATCACACCTGCTCCACGCCAAGCTTAGCAGCTAAATTTTTATGACGTAAGTACAGTTTGTCGCCCTGACGCGCAGGATTTACTGCAACCTTTGCTTGGCAGACGCAGAGCTGACTGGACGAGTCTGGCCACGGCGGAGTGAGGCACTCCGAATTGAATGTCGAGATGTAGAAGCGTAGAGTTGTTGTCGAGTGAGTTGGCCAGAGTGAGGCTAGTACCACAATGTGCTGAATGTACGGACAGAAGCTAGCCTTTCGCATGCATTGAAAGTCTCAGCCCCACCCTAGACTCCTCTAACTAGATCCGGTCTGTTGAACAAGTTCAACTTGGAGTCTGAGCACGGACGGTGCAGCTCTTCGCAACATGCCGTGTGCAAGGAGCAGCCAGGGGTTTGGCTCTGCGCACGCACGAGCTGCACACCATGTCGTTGAGGGCGCAAGAGCTTTCTTGCCACCCCGGCTCAGCGGTCTGGTCTTATGAGGGTTGACGTACAGAGACACACAAACACACACGCAGCAAGCCAACATGAGCAGAAGCACAGCACAGACACGAGGTCTTTCCAGCAAGTGGGGGGGGCTTACCGGCCCGCCCAGGCGCCAGGCACTAGGTGTGTTTAGGCGAAATCTAGATTCTAGCTTACTGCAGAGTCTTCCTTTGTGACGGACCGACTGCGCGAAGTCCGCAAAGCAAGAAGATGCAAGACACGCCGCTGAGTGGTCCACCGGGTCCAACCCTCTTCGTGACAGGCCTCCCGGTCGATTGCACCAACGACTTCTGCAAGTCCATCTTCGGGCAGTATGGCATCGTGAAGGACGCTCGGATGCTCCCAGTTCTTCCGGGCAAAACGGCTGCCGCAGCGGTTGTGGAGATGAACACCGCAGATGATGCGAAGTGGATCGTGGAGCATGTGAATGGCAACGTCCCGCAGAGCCTGACAACCCCCGTCACTGTTTCCTTCAAGTTCAGAGGATTCAAAGGAAAGGGAGAGAAGGGCTTCGGGAAGGGCTTCGGTTTCGGCGGCTTGGACTTGGGTGGAGGAAAGGGCGCTGAGAGCGGCCCAAACCCTGCTGCAGCGGCATTGTTGCAGGTGCTGGTTCCTCTGGTGGCTGCTGTTGCCGGCGGTGGCGGCGGAGGCGCTGCTGAAGGAGGCAAAGGCGCGTGGTGAGAGCAGCACCGATGCCTTTCGGATCTGAGATGCCTCGCAAAGTGTCACAACTCAGTGGGACAGACTCAGCCAAAATATGAGCCTCTATCGCCTCGGCTTTCGGTTGTCGTTGACATGTGCCTGAGGGTATGCGGCTGGGCGGATGACAATGCATGCCTTGCGCGCTCTGGCTCAGCGATGTGCTCTTGTCAAGCCGGTTGATGTGAAGCGACGCTCAGTAAGTCAATAGGGACAGCATGCATATAGCAGAGCCACGAGGTCTTTTCAACAAGTGCGGGGTTGCCCGGTATTGTGTCAGCAGGTGTGTTTAGGCGGGATCTAGTCCGTCGGACCGGTAGCTTGCCGTAGAGTGTTCCCTTGTGTCCAGCTGCTGCGCGAAGTCCACAAGCCAGGATGATGCAAGACACACCGCCGAGTGGCCCACCGGGTCCAACCCTCTTCGTGACGGGCCTCCCGGTCGATTGCACCAACGACTTCTGCAAGTCCATCTTCGGGCAGTATGGCATCGTGAAGGACGCTCGGATGCTCCCGGTTGCTCCGGGCAAAACGGCTGCCGCAGCGGTTGTGGAGATGAACACCGCAGATGATGCGAAGTGGATCGTGGAGCATGTGAATGGCAACGTCCCGCAGAGCCTGACAACCCCCGTCACTGTTTCCTTCAAGTTCAAGGGGAAGGGCTTCGGGAAGGGTTTTGACAAAGGTGGCCTTGGGGGAGCTCTTGGGGCTCTTGCCGGCCTTGCTCCTGCCTTGGACATGGCTGGAGGAAAAGGCAAGGGTGCGGAGGGCGGCGGAAACCCTGCTGCAGCAGCATTGCTGCAGGCACTGGTTCCCTTGGTGGCTGCTGTTGCGGGAGGAGGAAAGGGAGCGTGGTATCCGCCCAAGCCACCCCCAGGCATGCAGATTTGCAGGTATTTCGAAGCCGGAGTTCCGTGCCCCAGGAACGGTTGCCATTTTTGGCATGGGGATGGGGATGGCAAAGATACAGCTGATGCCAAGGAGGCAGTCGCAGGCCCGGAGGCAGTTCCGGGTGCAATGCCTGGTGCCACCGCGGGCGCACTCCCGGGAATTCCCGGTGCAGTTCCAGCAGCATTTCCGGGTGCAGTCCTGGGTGCCGGTTTTGGGCTTCCCATGGGAAATGGCATGGCAGGTGGCTATTGGTGAGCATGTTCGCGACTTCAAGTACTGAGCCGCCACAATGGCTTCCCATGTCGACCAGACGCACAGCTTTGCTGGTGCGGTGCTGTATATCGATCGAGGTTACACACCTTCTCGCAGTGTGCGCCTTCTGAGAAACGAGTGTGGCAGAAACCATAGCTGGCTGCTTACATGCTGCATGAGCATGCGTTGTACATGTCTGCAGAAACAGGTAGAAACTTCTTGGGAGGTCGCTGCGTCGTGGTGCTGAGAATGAGCAGACATCTACCCATTTGTTGCTGCAGCCTTTGGATTTGAAGTACGTTCATGTCAAAGATGAAGTGGGCACAAGGACTCTCGAAAGAGCATCTTGAAACCTTGGGTGCATGGGTCTACAGGTCTTGTAGTTGCTCACTAGGCAGCAGAGTAGGTAGCCATGGCGCTCCCCCCACGCGGTGGTCCTCCCAGCGAGGATCTCTTCGTCACCGGTCTTCCGATGGACTGCACGGCCGTCCAAGCCAAACAGATCTTCCAACAGTACGGCGGTGTGAAGCAGGCGAACGTTCTGCCGGTGGCCGCTGGCAAGACAGCAGCAGCCGCATTCGTTATCATGAACTCGGTGGAAGATGCAAAGTGGGTCATAGACAATGTCAACGGCAATGTCCCACAAGGCTTGTCGAACCCAGTCACGGTGTCATTTGCAACTCCGCGGACGCAGCGTCCCGCTGGCGGCAAGGGTATGAAAGGTGATGGGACGGGTATGCCGCCGGAGATGATGAAAATGATGGCCATGTTGATGTCGGCCATGGGCGGTAAGGGCGGAGGTTCGGGGGATGCCTGGGGAAGCGAAAGCGGAGGAGGAGGCAAAGGAAGTGCTTGGGGTGGTGCGAGCGGAGGTGGCTGGGAAAAAGGTGCCGGTGGTTGGGGGGGAGCTGGCGGTGGTTGGGGTGGCGATGGTGGCTGGGGGAGCGGCGGCGGCTACGGCAAAGGCTACGACCAGTACAAAGGTGGTGGAAAGGGATGGGGTGGAGGAATGTGGTGAGTCTGGTCTCAAGAAATCTGCCGCCTTCTCAGCAACGCAGCTAAGTTTTGAGACAGTGCTTATAGGAGTCAGGAGCAAATTGGCATACCTGGCTGACCGACATGCCTTCGAAGCAGCGGCCAAAACAAACGGCAAGTTCGGCTGTGATGTTGTTCAGCTCTGCTACATATTTCATTTTTCAGCAACACACAGGCGGTAGCATTGATAAGCCCATATAAGCCCTATAGTAACTTTGACGCACAGCAACAACCGGTACAGTGTTTAGGTGGGTGGGTGGGTGGGTGGGTGGGTGGATGGGCGGGCGGGCAGGCAGACGCGGGTGGGTGGGTGGGGGTGGGGGTGGGGGTGGGCGTGGTTGCGGGTGTATGCGTTGTGGGTGCGGGTGTATGTATGTATGTATGTATGTATGTATGTATATATGTATGTATGTATGTATGTATGTATGTACGTATGTACGGGTGTACGTATGAACATATATACCTACGTATGTATGTATGTATGTACGTATGTATATTTATATGTATATTTATATGTATGTATGTACGTACGTGCGTATGTGTGTGTGTGTGTATGTGTGTGTGTGTGCATGTATGTATGTATGTATGTAGGTAGATAGGTAGGTAGGTAGGTAGGTAGGTAGGTAGGTAGGTAGGTATATAGGTAGTTAGGTAGGTAGGTATGCATGCATGCATGAATGCATGTATGAAGGTATGTATGCGTGTGTGTGTGTATGTGTATGTATGCATGCATGCATGCATGCATGAATGGATGGACGGATGGATGGATGTATGTATGTGTGTGCGTATGTGTATCGTATGTGTGTATATGGGTATGTATGTACGCAGGTCTGTCTGTCTGTATTTATGTATGTGTGTATGTATGTACATATGTATGTATGTATGTATGTATGTATGCATGTATGTGAGGACCAGCGATGAACTGAATTCAGTGGAAATCTGAAGTTGTAAAGCTGAGCAATGTTTGTCATGCACTTCGGCTGCCCCTGTTGCACAGTGTAGCAGGCACGAGGTTAATGCGCGCTCGAGAGGAGCTTGGAGTTTGTTTGGTCGGACATACACCTCGCCTGACATTGTCGAGTGCAAGTGCCAAAATGTATGTATGTATGTATGTATGTATGTATGTATGTATGTATGTAATGTCATGTAATGTAATGTAATGTAATGTAGTGTAATGCAATGTAATGCAATGCAATGTAATGTAATGTATGTATGTATGCATGATTGTATGACTGTATGCATTTATGTATATGTGTATGATTGTGTATGTGCATATATATATATCTGTTTGTGTGTGTGTGTGCTGTATGGCTGCCTGGCTGCCTGGCTGTCTATCTGTGTATGTGTTTCCGTCTGTCTCTATGTAGGTATGTGTGTCTACACATACATACATAAATACATACATACATACATACATACATACATACATATATATATATATCTGTGTGTGTATGCGTGCGTGTATGTATGTATGTATGTATGTATGTATGTGCGTATGTACGTGCGTATGTATGTATGTCTGTGTATATGTATATATATATATATATGTGTGTGTGTGTTTTTATGTATGCGTGCGTGCTCGCGTGTTTGTGTTTCTGTGTCTTCGTGTGATGTTTGTGCTTGTTTGTGTCATTTAGTGAATGAATTTAGTGTGTTTGTGTTTCTATGTGTGTTCCGGCCCTCTCTCTCTCTCTCTTTCTCTTTCTCTTGCTAACGACGTTGGAAAGCACCGGAAAGATTGAAACGCCGATCGCATGAGCTGGCTGCCACAGGACGGGTGACGTCAGCGCAGTCATGTGCGAGCCATGCCCTAGAAGCCCCGGAGATGCCAAGCGTCATGTGACCTTTTGCACTCCCTCGGCTCATACCATATCGAGGCTCGACAAGCTCGACCGCGGCAATAGCTATTGACAGTAACTTGCTACTACTGCTCAGGCAAACGAGGTGGCACTGAACGGATTTCACACAAAGGCAGTCCGAGTGCAGCCTTCGATAGTCTGTGCTTCGCGTCCGGAGCCGGAACAAAGAATCGTTGCCACAGAGGGGTTTGAGCCATGGCGGCCATGACAGCAACTCAGCCTCCCCCAAGTGAGACACTTTTTGTGAGCCTTGGCCGGGAGAATTTCGCAGTGCTGTAGAGATGGTGCAGCGATGGCAGAGACGGTGGGTGAGTGCCTATAGTAGGTCCTGCTGTAGGTCCGGGAAGGCAGTAGACTTCTTGCACCACGGGAACTGCGCCCCGAGGACTGGCTTGCCGATGGACAGCACGAGCGAGGGCGTCAAGCAGACCTTCAGCCAGTACGGCACCGTGAAGGAATCCACAGTGCTCCCCGTGAAGCCGGGCAAGGATGCAGCAGCGGCCTTCGTGATCATGAACACCGTGGATGATGCCAAGTGGATTGTGGAGAATGTCAACGGCAATGTCCCACAGGGGCTCATGACCCAAGTCACAGTGGTCTTTGCAACGCCTCGGGAGCAGAGGAAGGGTGGTGGCAAAGGGAAGAAGGGCATGGATGGCATGTGGAACATGATGTCTATGATGATGGGCGGTGGAGGCTGGGGAGGAGGAGGCTGGGGCGGCGGTGGTTGGGGTGGTGGTTGGGGCAAAGGCGGAGGAGGAGGCGATTGGGGTGGCTGTGGTGGAGGCGCCTGGGCCGGAAACGGTGGCAAAGGTAAAGGCTGGTGAATTCCCTCGTGGATCGAAGAGCCCTTGTGAGTTCCGTGAGCGCGGGCGTGTGGCAGCGACTGTACAGGCTAGTAAGACAGTTGTCGCAGCAGTCTTTTCTACCTCCAGTTACCAAACACTATAAGATTCGACTCTCGAGCTTGCAGAGTTATCTTGACTGCTAGTGTAACCATCCCAAAGTGTACAAGGTGTGTATCACTGTAGCTGCGACCCGCCACGTACAATAGCCATGTAACGAAGCCGCAATTTTGCACTTCAGGAGTCTGCAGGCGGCATATAAGCCAGCAGCCCAGCAGACATCAGCATGCGATGCCAGAAAGGCCGAGCCAGAACCATCGCTTGATCTGCCTTGGCCCAGACTGCGGCATGCCATAGGCACATCATGGCATACACACTTCTCCAGCCATATATGCCTGATGTAAGTCCGAATTCCAAGGGGCTTCCCAAATAGACGTGCCACCTGCGGGACCCACCTCATGACCGCAGGTTTCGACGAAGATTCCAGGGTTGATGGAGACCGTCCTCGGATTCAGGTTGGGCGTCTTGATTTGGCGGATTTATGCCGCTTCCCTTGCCCCGAGCCTTGTAATGTTGGTGCACACTGCTTCTTCAGCTTCGAGATGCTTGATCTGAGGCCTGAGAGGTTTCTAGACACCCTATGACCATAGAGTGCATGTACCGCAGTAGACAAACTCCGGATTGTCTTTACCAATTTCGTTCTGATTCAAGGTATGTGCCACTGGGTTATTTCAGAAGCCGGCACAACCTGAGTAGAATCATCTCCACAACCTTCAGATCGCTATCGTCAAGCTGTAGTAGCAGTATATATATATATACACACACAAGTTACAGTTATTAGTATTCTTCTTATGGTCATGCATACATACATACATACATACATACATACATACATACATACATACGCACACACATGTGTATATATGTATGTATGTATATATATATATAAAGATATGCATATATGCATATCAAAATAAACAGCAAGTGCATAAGCATAACCATTAATAAAATGACTACGTATGTATGCATGCATGTATAGATAGACGGATAGATAGATAGATGAACAGATACATAGGATAAATAGATGCATGTTTCGCCAGGAAGTCTTCGTCGACTGCAGTACTGGCTTCAGGGTACATGGCCTTCCACACGAACCGAATGTTCGGCTTGTGTGGAGCTGTCGGCCGCAAGTGAGGACTTAGCCTCGCACCTGAGCCGGCCCCGCAGCAATGGAGAAAGCAGCTGCTTTTTGATGCAACCCGCGCATCATTGCAGTGTGCATGCCACCGCTGTCCAGTGAAAGTTCTTCTCAAGAATGCATTTGGTCGCTTGCCGCCCTAATTCCCACATGGGGGTTTGGTGCAGGTAGGTTTTTCAGGAGCTTGGATTAGATTGTCTGCTGGTGACTGGCCGGCATATTGTTGTCAGTAGTAGTAATCTTAGTAATCATCGTATTAACATCAGTATGTGTATGACTACTGTTACTGTCATCATTTTCTTGCGAAGCTCTCTCCTGGCCGATCGACCTGAGCAACTTTGACATTTGCCAGGATACCGCCGTCAGATTACCCGAACACCACCTTACTTGAAACTTCGTGTTGAACCCGCACCCAAGATCGAACAGCGGCAGCATCCACTTTGTTTTTGACAAGGGTGCATGGTTGCCACGAGGGCATATGTAGCCGCAATCGTACCTCATAGGCCGTAAGTTGCAGACAAACTGTACGAGACTGGCCATCGTGCGACGCCAGGATAAAGCGTGATGAGCGTGCTTTGAACAGGGGTCTACGTGTTTTGAGGTGTGCGAGACAAGGCATCTATTGACTCGTTTGTCCACGCGGTATCCCAAGTTTCGCTTCCACATGTTTTGTCGGTGTTCTCCCTTATTGGTTCGTGTGCATTGTTCATACTCTCTTCGGTTGCACACCGGGATGTAGAAGCCACGGTTATTGTGTCTACCATAATATCTGTTGGGGATGAGCACAAGCTTCAGCACTACTTGTACTCTCCGTTGATGCCCCTTGCTTTAGTCGTGATTTCTGCGGACATCTGCGGCACTGCACCTATGCCGACGAATCCTCAGCTCCTGACCTAACGAAGATCAATCAAAAATTGGTGGCAATCGATCTTGTCAGAGAACCATGGCCGAGGATAGTTCGTGAAGGTCCCACATCGCGGCTTTGCCTTTGCGAGGCTCGGGGTGCACCAGTTCAGAAAGACTTCATGAGAAAATGATCCCCGGATTCATGCTCCTCCCTCACTTTGCTGCCTTGTGTAAGGATGAAGTGCGATCTTTAAAGACTTTCGGATTTTCGGATTCTGAAAAGTGTTCTCGTGCACAATCACACATTTCAGTTGTATGTTTATCCTGTCGTGTATGCCAATGATGTCTATGTTTATGCATCAGTCTACCTTATAAACTATGTTTATACCTTCCCCTGTGGCTTGCAGCACACGCACACACACACACACACACCAACCAACACAAGGACAGGTGCAGTCATGCCACTGATCCTGATTGGTGGGATAGAGCCAAATACTAACGTTAATTTGGCTCGTCACTGTTGAATATGGTGAGGACGACTAATCAGCTAGTTGATATAAGCAGCAGGGTTTGTCTTTGGTGGTATGAGACTGTCTGCAGACTTCTGAGCACACATTCACTCAGAGAACCCGCAGGAGAAACTCTACACTGCAAAATCACAAAGCAGCCGCTTCGACAGAGTCTTTCACGCACGTCATGTATGTGCCTGCCGATTGCATACCTTCAGCTGGAAAATCAACACCGTGCAGACATGCTTCCTTTTTTGCCATTGCTAGTACAAGGGAGGCATTGAATAGGAAGCGTAGGATTTGGTTGCGGCCACGTGTGACACACGTTATGTACTCCCAGCAAGTGGAGTTTGTCGTTCAGCTCGGTCTTGCATTTTCCCCTGCATCAAAAGGCCACAAAGGCGAAGGACAAGGATTTTCGAAATGCGGGAGCCTCCGGAAAGATATAGCTCACCTGAGTAGTCTCGGAGAGTCCGATCATGGAAATAGTAGGACAGGATCCTCATAATGAAGACTCCACCGAAGGAGCTCCGAATAAATTTCTAAACCCCCAGGCCCTGAACCCCGTGTGAGGGAAAAACCCCATGTGAGCGTCAAAAAGACGATAATATACAAACCCGAAAACCCTAAACCGGTATGAACCTCGCCTGGCTTGTCCGAGTTGTGAGAGCCTAAACCCTACCTGGCATGTCCGAGCTGTGAGAGCCTAAACCCTACCTAAACCCTACAGCCCCAGGCGCATGAGCCACTGCCCTGGCCAGGGCCGATCTTGGTAGCCGGCCTGGGCCAGGGACCCCTGGATCAGGACGTTTGGAGGCTATTATACATATATATATATCTATCTATATCTATCTATCTATCTATCTATCTATGGCCTATGGCTTGTAGATTAAGTCAGGGTGTTTGTGGGGGTTTTAGTTTAGGGCACTTTAAGGGTTTTTGGATTGCAGGGTTCCTAAAGTTTGAGAAGTTTAGGGCAGTTCGAAAAGGCTTGGATGCAACTGCCCTTCTGGTGTTAATGCTTGTTCTGCACACAGTCTCGCACTGAGCCGGAGAGTGTTCAAGGCATCTGGCATGCAGACAATTGCTTGGCGTTAGCTTATGCTTCGCAACACCATCAGAGGTGTAAGTACCTTCCACCCGAGTGGATTGTGATTCTACACACAAGACATACCTGCCTAATTATAGCCGGTGGTTAGTCGCACGAAGCTGCCAATTGGCCATGCTGCGGTGCCGAGACTCCACCTTCAGCACCCGTGATTAAATGAAAGGGGGGAATTGGGAGCGCTTGTGCAGTCCTGCAGATGCCACACACAGCTCATCACAGCTCTGCAAGCGGCCAGCGGCCTTGCCACCTAAATGGCCAGTTGAAGATGCGTAGGTCTGTGGCACGGGCATTTTCCTACTCTAAGGGTAACCTTGCCTGACCAGGTACATACTACTGCGTGCAGCTCTTTGACTCTATCGGCTTCGAGCTCTTTGCAAAAGACCCTTGCATGAGGTTGGCGGCTTCAGGTGCGTTGTGTATGTCACAACATCGATTTGGCCGTGGCGTCTCTTTGGCAAACGGACTTGGTCATGTAGTTGGGTATGTTACATTCGAAGACCGTAGGTGTCTGACTGCTGCTTGCAAACTGCTGGCGGCTAGCAAAGCCCAACGTAGCGACAAGCACGTCCACGTTTCTTGTAGCTACAAGTGGTGCTACCAAGCAAACCCAGACAACTTCCAAGCCTGCGCCGAGGATTTGCAAGAGGTCAAAGGGCCTTATGGGCAAGGAGTCTACTGCCGCCTGAACAGAGCTGAGAAAGTGGGACTAGTGGAAAGTAGATCGAAGTCGAGTGCCAGCGTGTAGGCAAACGGGCATGCCATGACTTGACAACCCTCGTCCTTACTGGGACTTCAACATCAGGTGCGAAAACTGAAATTATGTTTATGCGTTGCTTTGACTGGCGGCTTCATGACCTCTTAGTCTGCGAGATGTGCAGGGATGACTCTAAGTCTAAGAACCCAGGCACACTGGACCTTGACAAAGCACGCGAAACTGGCAAGACGGTGCTATTGGCAGAGCCTCCTTGCTGAAGTTGCTGTCGCCAAGCCCCTGTTTCATGGTGCAAAAGATGGTGAATGGGTGGGAATGGCTGCAAGGGCTGAACTGGCGAAATGATACAAATTAGTAGCGGCTTCTATGACTATTTGTAGCACAACCAGGTGGGACCCAAAACGATGTAAACACACTACGAATAAAGCAACCACAACTACAACTACGGCAACGCCGACTAGTCCTACTACGACCACGACGACTTCTACAGAAGTTGTAGTATTAGCAGCAGCAGCGGCAGCGGCAGCATCAGCGGCAGCGGCAGCGGCAGCGGCAGCGGCAGCGGCAGTGGCAGTGGCAGTGGCAGCAGCAGTGGCAGTGGCAGCAGCAGTGGCAGCAGCAGCAGTAGTAGCAGCAGTAGTAGTAGTAGTAGCAGCAGTAGTAGCAGCAGTAGCAGCAGTAGTAGCAGCAGTAGAAGCAGTAGCAGTAGCTGTAGCCGTAGTAGTAGTGGTAGTAGTAGTAGTAGTAGTAGCAGTAGTAGCAGTAGTAGTAGCAGGAGAAGTAGTACCAGTACCAGTACCAGTAGTCGTAGTCGTAGTCGTAGTCGTAGTCGTAGTCGTAGTCGTAGTAGTAGTAAGTAGTAGTAGTAGTAGTAGTAGTAGTAGTAGTAGTAGTAGTACTCAAAACGTAGTGGTAGTAGTAGTAGTAGTAGTAGTAGTAGTAGTAGTAGTAGTAGTAGTGTAGTAGTAGTAGTAGCAGTAGCAGTAGCAGTAGTAGCAGTAGTAGAAGTAGTAGTAGTAGTAGGAGTAGCAGTAATAGTAGTAGTAGTAGTAGCAGCAGTACTAGTACTAGTACTAGTAGTACTAGTAGTACTAGTAGTACTAGTAGTAGTGGCGGAGGAGGAGCGGGAGTGAATAGTACGATGATTGCGGCTACAACTCTCCTACTACCGCTGCTGCTGCTGCTGCTTCTGATACTTCGTCTACCACTCTTCCGCTTGCTGCTGCTGTTGCCACTCGGTAGCCTTACACAGCCGTCGTTACCGTTGCAAATGCCATTGACAAGCAGGTCTGCCAAGAAGGAAAGGGCCACAGGACTGGCCACAGGCGCCATGAAAAGCTCCATGGAGACCTCTTGTAGTCACTCAAAGCACACGAACCTTACCCCAAAGCGGTAGCTCTCTTGGAAAAGGGGTGGATAGAAGAATTCCTTGATTGTACTAAGTTAGTAGTACTAAACCCTAAAACCCTAAACCAGTACGACCACATAGGTTCAAGCCGAACACTGCCGAGCGGGGCGTGCCGGGCATCTCTGAGTTGCTGATCTCTTCCGGCGCAGGAGGACCCTTATATTTTGGGTTTTGGGTTTGTTTTGGGGGGCCCCTTCAAATAGGGCTTGGACAGATTTGGGAAGCTTGCGGTTTGGGGTTTCGGGTGGGTTCGGGGATGATAGGTTTAGGGGCTGCTGAAAGTGATGTCCGTTTGAGGTTAAGGACTTGGGGTGGGTTCAGGGCCCAGGCTGATTCGCAATTTTGAAGGTTTAGGGCCAGTTTAATTTAGGATTTGAGGGTGTGCTGCAACCTCCAAATTCGGGTGTGCTCGACAGGGTACGCGGAAGTATGCATAAACTCTGGCCAGCAAGCCTTTCGACTTAATGAAGCCTCACGCGGGGCATCTGCAGCACCATGCCGTTGCCTCAAGCCAGGCTCAAGTCAAGTTTCTGCTACGGGTTTTGAACGAATGATACGACGTCACGAAACAGGCCGTTGCCAAGAATCACTAGCTTGAGCCGACTCTAGCCCGAACAAGCCCATGAAGAGTCTTGCGATACCTTTTTGTTTCAACCTTTGTCCTGCATGAAACATGGGCTAAGTCCGAATTCCAGGCATAAGTCACGGGCATGTAGCCACAATGCATGCAGTGGCCGAGAATTACATGAGGCGAGAATTGGCGAGAAAGAGGGTATGCCGGTGTAGTCTACAGCGACACCGAGCTCTGCCTACGCGCCTTGGAGCGAATAGGTACGTCGGGCTGCTGTACGTTTTGTGGTATCGGTTTTAGGGCAGGTCAGGGTTTAGGGTTATGTTTTAGGGATCAGGATTCGCTCAGAAGCTGTACCCTGTCATTTGCCGATTGCAGTCAGTTGAACTCGAAAGGGAGCTTGATTCGCACTGTAACTGTCTGCATGATCCCTACTCAGGTGTTGTTTCCTGCAGTGTTATTCAGTAAGTTAGCCTTACCTTCAGCCTGCTGAGCCAGCTAAGTCCCGGATCCCCATCATTAGGGCCGTCCCCGTCCGCCGGTGCAGCCCTTTGAGATAATTCTTGCAAACAAGCAGGCGTCGAATGTCTGCGCGTGCTGTGGCGGCGAGAGTGGGCCGGTGACAGTAACTGGGTTCCTGGGCTTATAATAATATTAATATTATACTATATTATATCATATTATATCATACTATACCATATTATATTATAATATATTATTTGACACGGCTTAGGGTTTAGGCAGTAGCAACAGGAACCCTGGCCCTTGCTTAAGTTTAGCGTGGCACTCGCAGGCCGAGGCAAAGCTGTATAGTGTCGAGTCAACATGCTGTTGCTATAGCAATTGCATATCAAGTTACCAGCAAATCTAGCACAAGCATGGCGAAACTGATCACGTTCCCGAGGCCGCGCTGAAGAGACTACTCGATGCGATGGAGGCGGGCTTGCAGCACAAGGCGGTTTAATGTAATATGCAGCACTTGTATTGTGCAGAGAAAAATGCTTTACTGCACTGGTTTCAATGCCCTACAAAGCAAGCCTATGCGTATTATATGTATGATGATGATGATGATGATGATGAGAAAATTGGCAAACACAAGGTGATAGCACCGAAGGGGAGCAGACCGCGAGCAAGACATAGCCCAACTATGGTATAGGACCTGTAGCACACAGTACCCAAGAGTTACTACTACTATTATTATTGAAATTATTATATTCTTCCAGTTCTGATTATTACGAGTACTACGCTGCATTGTTGTTATTATTCTTATTGTTCGCTTAGTGGAGGATCCACCCTTGGCCCTGGACTCCGACTCTGCGCAGACGGATGCAGCCTGGGCCAAGGCACGACTTCGCTGAAAAGTGGCTTTGAGGGTTTAAGGTATAGGGGTCTAGGTTCTAGGGTTGTGCCAAAAGGGGTTTAGGGCTGAGAGATGTTGAGAGGGTTTGGGCTTCAGGGTGTGGCTTGCGTGACTGCGTCTTCCGCAGCCAGGCCCTATCCCTCCATCGGCATCTCAAGCTGTTGCCTTTGAACTTTAAATGTTTATCCAGCCCTGAGGCCATGGAGAGACTAAAGGGCCCTTTGGCTGCCGCCAGTGTGCTACAGCTTGGCAGTGCTCAGTGACACCTGTACGCGTTGCTACTGGTATCTGGAAGAATCACTGAGAGACTCTTTCTTCATGCCAGAGGGTTCAGCCAGATGGGGCCTTAATGGCTCATCTGCGCATGTCCGGAAGGTCGGTGTGCGAGCTGTACGTATTCAGATCGTGCTTTGGTGATCGGATGGGGTTGAGGTCTCCGCCAGAGTGGCACAGAGCTTTTTGTGACTCAGGTTGTGGCGATACGCAAGTGCAGAGAGCACGGGATCAACTTGGAACCCTGGATGCATATAGCTGGATTTAGCTGCACAGTCCGGCCAGGGTGTTCCCGCTCCCGCGAGAATGGAGTGGGAGCGGGAGTGTTTTTCAAAAACAAGTTGTGTGTTGTGCCTCAGCGGTGTCACGACCCAAGCGATGTCTGCCAAGTATATAATCAAGCGCAATCAAGTCCCTGTTTGAGTCCCCTCAACATGTTCGGTCCATAGCAAAGGCTCAGCTTGGCGCAAGCATGCCGAGGCTTCCACAGCCCCTTGGCCTGGAAATCACGGATCGAGTACTTGAGCTTAAACAAAGGAGGAAGTTCAGCTCACCTGTCGAGCCGTCCTTCTCATTCCATGCCCATGAAACATCAGGGTGAGGGACCAGGATGTGGCATACACAGAAGCCTTAAGCTCGCATGCAACACAGCAAGAGTCCAATGGCAGCCGCTTGCATGCTCCTGCAAGTAATCGTGCGGGTGATTCGTGCGCAAAACACATATGTGAGTACAGAAAGGATTGAGTGGCGCAGGCACAGAGGGCTGCTAAGTAGGAGGAAGTATGTATGATCATATCAGTAAGGTTCAGAAGAGGTTGTTCTGCCGATGTCGCTGCTCGCTTTTACAGACCAAGGCGGGCCACTCTTGCACAATCTGCTGAGATCGCCGTCCGAAGTTTAGGTGACGCATCGCATTTTTAGACCACCTCGGTCATAAAGAGAGTCCGAAGTCGTAAGCAAAGTCCATTACAATGATGAAAGCAGAACTTGCGCATGCTAGATTGCCTCAGTCATCAGGTCGACTTATACCGTCGGTCCGTTATTGTGGCAGACTGGAAGCTCTCCGCTGCGAGACAAAAGGGCAAGGCAACCCGTGCACAATAATTGTGTAGGAGATGGCGGGAGTCCTAGCATTCCCTCGACATGCAACTGCGGCACGTAGGTTTGATGGGCTCGTAAAGTCTCGATCACGGATCCGGATTTTTATGACTCGGACCTTGAACCGATTCTGGGATGTTGAAAGCTATTCAGACTATGTCAGAATAAGCATGGGCGGGCGTGATGCCACGACAAAAGATAGCACCCCAAGTTTGACACCAGCCGTACTCGAGGCATTCAGAGGTCACTCTTCCGAGCAAGGCTATTGCGTAACACGTTCTCCACCAGTCCTTGCCAGCAGTGGGGCACCCAACCGGCCACTCAACCAACCTCGGCTGGGGGGGCAGGAGGATGTGAAACGTGGAGCTAGGTGTTCGTTCGCAAAGCTCATCACGTGACACTGCTTGCGCAGTGTGCTTGACGGTTTCGGTATGGGGCGTGGAGGTCGGTTTGATACTAGGCACTCCTTTCGGGCTTGCAGCTTTATACGGTTCAGAAGTTACTGCTGGATGGTTAGCTTGCTGCGATACTGCCAAAGAGCGTTTGACTGAATTCGTGGTATCTCATCCGAGCTTTCAGAAGTGAAATCTTCTTGCAGGAGCCCGAAGTCCACAGCATCCCAGAACCACAACGCTTAGAATCTTGGAAGCAAGACTTGTGCTCCAAGGCGATCGCTTCCCAGTTCGGGGCCCCAGGAATGGAAGCTCGCAGTCAAGGTACCCATGCTACTATCCTTGCTGCTGGCATGGGTTGCTCGTGCTCGCCATCCCGCTAGAACGCGTTCCATGCTTGTCATGATGGCAGTGGCCATAGCTATGACGATGTGTCATGATGATGAAGGTGCCGATCGCATGGTACGTATGGTGCAAATGACGATTTGACATCGAACCATGGCCGTGTCCGATACCTTCCATAGTTAGTTGCTGCACTGGTCGCCCCTGTCCTTGCCGGTGCTGCGACTAGTACTGTTGCCATAGCCTGTGAGCAGCCGCCTTCAATCAGGACTAGTTGAAGCGTACCAGGCATAGACTTGTGCTACTCCCTTATAGTCTCCGTGATTATAACTGCAATAACTAATAAGCTTTGTAGCATCCCCTGTTGTAAGCACACCACATGCGAGGCCATTGGCTTGGACGCGCAGAGTCAGGAGGCGAATGACGAGCCACAGCCCTGGTGGATGCCTTCTTGCAGGATGCAGCTCCGCCGTATATAGAATATATATATATATATACATGTATATACTATAGCAATAAACAGTATCATTTTTATTATCATCATCGTTTTTGTCAGTGTGATGTTGATGATGATTACTTTGATTACCATTACACAGACAGACACACACACACACATATATATATATATGTACATACATACATACATACATACATACATACATACATATATTTTTGTTATATATGAACCTGGACTCTGGGAGTTCACTGGAGTTGAACTTGTCACCCTGCCTAGTGATTCACTCAGCAATGCAGGAGGCAAAATTACATATGTATACACATTTATATATACATATATATATATGCATATGTTTATTTATTTTTTATGTATATACACAGCTCTATACGTAAATTTTTGTACCGCTCACAAGATCGTGCATTAGAGTGTGGGGTGAGATGTGGGATGTGTCGGCCTGCATGACCTGTTACAAGTTGGCATGAGCTACAGGGCCTTGTCATTGTGTGTGAGTAGTTCTCAAGGCAACTCTCCGAAAGTATTCTCTGCAAATTTCGCAGCCATCAATTCCCTTTGTGCCGTCAGAACTAAGCCCACCAGCCCGAGAGCGCAAAGAACGCAATCAGTGGGGGCACATACTGTTTTAGCTCATATTACCGTATATAATAATATATCGGTTGTTACATTAATGATTTCATTTTAATGATGAATTCCCTCTTTCGGACCCATGGCTTCGAGCCGCTAGTGAATGTGGAAGACGGAAGCCCTGGAAGCTCGGAAAAGGCGGCTCCGGAGCCTGAATCATGTAGCTGCCTTCGGGTTAAGCTGGCTGTGCGGAAGATGGCAAAGAAGGCCGTCAGGAGGAACTCTCATCGGGAATCTTTTGGAATCAAGGCCCCGCAGACTCTATTCAAGCTGATGCTGCTTTTCCTGACCTTCGCCGTCGGAATATGCATTATCGGCCTGAAGTTCAATGTGCTGACCTTGTGGATGCAGTATTGGATCTACGTGCTGATCCTTTTCCTCATTGGAATTCTCCTGCTCCTGGCAGGGATGATCAGCCCCAGATTTTACGCAAACCACTCCACCAGTGATTCTTTACAGGCAAGCTGGGCGAAAATGCAAGTTCTGGCCAAGTTCCTCTTTCCTGTGATCCTTTTCTATGGAGATGTGATCAGTGACATCTTGCTGATTTTCAAGTTCTGGGGCGAGGGGATGAAGCCCTACGCGATTCTCAACTTCCTGGCCATTCTCGCTGGCTCCACTGCCTCGGTGGTGAACGGTGTCGAAAATACCTCGCTGGATAGCTTGCTGCTCACAGTGGTGATGTTTTTTCAGCTGACGCCTTTGGCCGTGGCTCTGCAGTCCATCGGGCTGTTTTGTGCCGCAGTCGATTCCAGCGGGACAGACCCCAGGTACAAGGACTTAGTGGGGTACTTGCGTGATCGAGGTTGTTACACACTCCTTGCACATGCGCTGGTCGGAGAGGCCTTCACAGAAGCACTTTTGAGCACCTTTCTGCAGACCTATGCGCTCCTGCGTCATTCCATAAGCTGGACACTTCTGACAGAACTGTCTCTGGTCTTCAGCATCGGATCGATCGTAAAGTCCTTTGCCAAGTTGGACCTGCGGGGCCATGTGTCCCGGGATATTAAAGGCCAAGCCATCGTCGTGGGTTTGGCGGAGTGGACATCTCTTCCCTTCATCTTGGTTGTGATCTACCGGCTCGCGGAGGTAGCAAGCCAGGTCCTGTTCTTTCCATTCTTTCAGATGGTCGAAGATCGCCATGGGGTTATCTTCGGTCTTCGATGCAGCGGTGTTCTGTTCTGGCTCTTGGACCTTGTCCTGCAAGCAGCCCTGGTGTATCACAGCACCCGGAACCCAAAGAAGCTTCTGTGGGCAGTGCCAAATACCATCGGTGCTTTCGAGCCCATGCTCCTGGCAGGCTCCGAAGCAGTCTTTTGCACCTCCGCACGTCTCCAGGTATTGATCCACTTCTTCGAGCTGGTCTTGGGCACTGCTTTCGTGTGCTTCTTCCACACCCAAAGGGTGTATGATTTTTGTTTGGAGCGTCCCCACATCATTTGCGGCTTGCTCGTTTGCAATGTGGTAAAGTACGGACTCTTTATCTTCATAAGGACATTTTCGGCATATCCTGTCATTTGCTCGGAGGAGTTTCCGTTCGCGAAGATTCTGTCAAAAGAAGCCATCGAAGTTGCCGATCTTGCCGACAAGCGCGTGCCACTAGAAGTGGTGATTTACTCGAATTTCAGTTTGGATAAGGGGACGGACCGAAAGAAGATCTTCGATGCTATGAATCGCCAGAGTGACGGATTTCGCGACGACATGGCTGGCAATGTCTGTCATTTAGTCAGCCGTCTCGCATACAACCAGAACCGACAGAGGAAGGAGTCTTTGATAGCTGAGGGTGCGGGCAAGGCAGTCCTTGCCGCTGTGGACATGCACATCGATGATGAGCAAGACGATGTCCCGGCGCTTAGGGGGGCCTGCCGAGCCATCCTGAACTTGACGGTGGGCAGTGCTGAGAACAAGCGTTTCCTCGCAGAGCATGGGCCAGGGATGATGTTGAAGTGCATGCAGAGGAAAGACCGGTTCCTCCGCAGGTATGCCTGCTTCACTCTCGAAGCTCTGGTCGCGGACAAGGACATTCGTGCCAAAATGTCGCAACACTGGAAGCCCATCGTCGGCAACTTGGAGGCGGAGCATCGGGCTGACAACCTGCTTCAAACAGCTGCGTGCGGACTGATTGCCAAACTCGCCTGCGATGAACACCTCCGGAAGGAGTTGGTGAGGGGTGGTTGCCACGCAGATGTTGTCGAAAGCATGCGCCGGCATCCCAACGACATGGACGTCCAGCGCGACGCGTGCTTTGCACTTCGGATGTTGGCACCGGCCTTCGACCCTGAAACGCAATTCGAGCTATTGTCTATGGGTGTGCGCGCAGACATCCGGAAGGCCATGGAAAACCACAGCAACCAGCCGTCCTTCCAATACGAAGCGTGGAACCTGTTGCAGAGTTTGGATGCAGGTGGTGCTGGGAGACATGCGTTTGCAGTGGAAGGCGATTGCTCTCCCGGTGGCTTCATACATGACCGTGAAGGATCGCCACGGTGGCGTGCTGTGAGCAAAGGTGCATGATTGAGCTGGGGGTCCACTGAAGGTCGACTCCCAGCAGGAACTTGTACAGAGATCTATCATTGAAGACGTTGCTTCGATGAAGTGCGTGCCAGTAACCACGTGCGAGTTACAAGGCCCTAAGCCGCATGGACCCCGAACCTTGGAACACTAACACCTGAAGCCGGAATCCTGAGTTTTTACATGCGAAAGCCAGAGCGTTCGAGAGCAAGAGCGTAAAACCAGAACCTTAAATCAGTGATGGCCAACTTCCAGTGTAAGCTACACTCAGCCAGCCAGAATTCCGATGACCACATAACAAAGCCAAGTTGGGTCTTTGTCTAGCCTATGCCCTAAACCCGTGCTCAGCCTTATCTGAACATACCCTACAATGCGGGCTCGTCCAAGCTAAGTGGGAGGGACAAAACCCGTGTTCCATGAGGCTGGCGCTCTGGGAGCCAGGGGCCTCAGTAGACCTGGTGATGTAGAAGCAGCTGATTCGCGCAGAGCAGCATCGTAGGATGATTGAATGAGATGTCATGTAGGTTGATGTATGAATGAATCGGATCAGATAGAAATGCATATGTATGTATGTGTGTATATATATATACACATCCGTACATAAATACAGAGTTAGATATATCTACCGAGAGAGGCCGGCCACGAATAGCAAGACATGACCGTACTCGAGTTGCTGTTTCGGTGTACCATTGTATTGCGCGCACGAGCCACTGTCTTTTAACTGTGTGGTATCCTGACGTATCGTTTGAATGAAATTTCCGTGCATTTGGGGCCTCGCGTTTCAGGAATGACTCCTGCACATCTTGTTCCTGAGTAGCTTCAGGATGTGTGCCAGTGTTGAGTTCCTAAGGTCAGTCAATGAATGGTTGATGGACTCATCGGTGCTGAGAAAGCTGTGGCCTTGGTTCCAACATGACATCCCTGGATGCATGGGTTGCATTTTAAACCTGCATGTCACTGATTCGGAACTGGCTTCTAGGCCTGATTCTACGCACTGTGACGACCGTGGCAGCTTGTGCTTACTGCATGCCAATGATCTGAGATGCTGCTCGTAGCATGAATGCCTTGCACATGGCTGCACTAGCAATGTGAGCCGAACGACGAGCAACCCTACAGAATAACACTCCATCCCATGCATCATTTAATGAACTCAAGCCTTTCTTCACTGAAGTCGGCTCTTTTCTTTGCCTACAACCCGTTGGCCGACTTTGGCTCACAGCATCTTGTTGGGCAGATCCTTGAAAAGGGTGCTATGCTCACATGTACTGGTGACTTACTAGGGATTGCTAGCACAGGGTCTACAGAACTCTACATCCTGATCTGTAGAGCAAGTTCAGCCTTGTAGTCTCCATTTGTTGCAGACCGTAGGGTACGAGCAGATGCTGAGCACTGACCGGTTCCACCTACGTCTACGGCTCTGATCTGCACGACTGTTGTACCGAAATGTGTTGACTCTTTAGTTTCATTCTTTCTCAATTTTTCTCTCAACATGCCGATTACCACGATTATTGGACTCCAAGTGGAAGGGCTGAGGCTGAGCTCATAAGCCGATCGCCATTTCTGACCTGCAGCCTGCAACTCGCAGGAGTCCGGTAAAAGCTAGTGGAACGTAGACTCTTCTGTGAACCCCTGAGCATACTTGGAGGTTCATGGGTAGCTATAGGTGGGGTTCTAAGTAGCCAAACTATAGCTATAGCCTATATTCGGAGACTTATAACTCCATTTATAACGGTCCATGAACCTCCAAGTAAGGAGTTGCAGCTGCCTGGGCATTTGTCGTATTGCTTCCTTCTTCCTTCCAACACCAGTACTAGCCCACGTGTGTCTCGAAGTTCGATGGCGACTGTTTGGGCTTCTGCAGCCTGTCTGTGCTCACCAGGTGGAAAAGTCATGATTTCCGGTGCATAGTACCTGTACTGATTTCTTTATGGCTGTTTGTACTGAGTGCATCCTACATCATCCGAGACTTGTCTATCACTACTGATACTAATGCTACTGGCAGCATAGAACCGCCAAAAGCCAGTGGCCGTGGTCGTCGTCGTAGTTTCAGCATCGTCAGCAGCCGCCACCCCATGGCACATCTGCTTTCAACGTCTCTCTTTTACACTCTAGAACAATTCCAGAACATGTCGATGCTTTCGCTGAACGCCTCGGCAGGAGCGATGGGCGTGGCCGTCAGTTCCATAAGGAACTCCTGTTGTGTGGACAAGACAGGCCAGGGCCTGCTGAATGGATCGGGCCGTCAGGTGGGTAGTTCTCCAAATTAGGGTCCCTTTTAGGGTCCTCTTTGCAAGGGTGCCGCGCTATATTTGGGACTTAGAGCACTACCCAGGTGTTTGACAGGTTTGGAGTTGACGGGGGATGCTGCATAGACTTGGTAGTTGACATGAGCTTGTGTTTGGATTCCGACAAACATTGACAGGTCTCAGAACGACACTTGAAGAGAAACAGGGAGAGAGAGCTGACGAAGAAGGAGAAGAAGACTAGAGCGAGAGAGAGAGACCGACTTTGAACCACTAGCCTCAAACTCGCTGGAAGAAAGGCTCGGAAGGAAGGAAGCTCGTTGGGCATTGGTTTTGATTTAACGTTGCAGCTATTATCTCCAGAAAGGACCTAGCATGTTGCGCAGTTCATCGAGCCCTTGTCAGTGGCTCTGCCCTGAGAGAGGTAGTCGAGAAACGAGATGTTGTGACCTTTCACCGGATGAGCAATATAAACTGCTTGCAAAGTCGTATGACAATGAATAAGAGCTGATGAAGAACCAAAATACTTGCCGGCGAGAATCAGATCGAATCGTATGGACTCGTGGAGCCACCATAGCAGACTGGGATTGTCCTCGGCCATGCTCGTGTGCCAATGCCTCCACGACGGGCCACATCCGGCCAGAGTGCCCCAGCCATTTCTGCAAATCATTTCTGCTGGACTTGCGTCTGCATCCTGGGCACAAGCCTCGTCGGACAAATCTGTCTTCTAGTCAGCCTGCTTGGCCGGCTAGCAGAGGTTCAGCATGCTGGGGAGCCGCAATCAAGCGTGAAGATAGCAAACGCCAGCACTTCGAGTGCGATTGACGTTGAACTGAGCCAAAAGGGCCTTGCGACACCTGCAGCAGTCGGAACATCCATGGACTTCCTGGCAGTTGCTTGTGCGGTGGGTGCAGATCAGGATGCCACAGCGCTGTTTATCCGGTCCTATCAGCGTGCCACGTCGTCCGAGCTTGTCCTTCTGGTGGAACAGATGCCTTTGGAGTCCGACTTGCGGGACAGTGGTGTCGACCTCACACGGCTCAAGCTGGAGAGAGTACTGCCTCTACCGTCCATGTGGAGCATGCTCTCACGCGAGGATACATACATATTTTACATCCATCAATACCTCCAACGAATGCCAGGCCAGGTGAAGATCATGCAACTCTCCAATGTCGATGATATAGTTTTCCAGGCCGATCCCTTTGCATGGGCTTCTGAGCAGGAGCCTGGGCTACAATTATTCCTGGATGAGCCCGGGGTCGTTGTCAACTCCGGCAAGACGTGGAAGCTGATAGAGCTTTGCTATGGTACTCAGGCTGCACGCCTGCATTCGAAGCCACGGATACCTGCCGGCTATATGATCGGTTCGAGCGCTGATCTGCAGCAATTCGTGTCGGATCTTGTAGGCGAGGTGACCTTGAGAGGTGCATGCGGGAATAGGCCGGGTGTGGTTAACGCCGCGGAAAATTTCATGGCGCACCTGGCTCACCCAGGTATCAGTCTGCATTTGCACGACAATCGCAGGGGACCTGTCTGGTCAGGTGAGCATGTCCCTGCCAACTCCTTCGTGTCAGACGCAGAGAACCATGTCATCAACGAGGACGGCTACCAATATGCGGTGTTGCGGAGCTATCATGCTCATGACGAGCTGTGGAGGAATATTCAGCGGAAATTCGAACAGGTACAAGCACCACCTGACTTCCACGCACCTGACACTTGTGCTGCGTTTCATGTGGAAGCTTGTGACATGCCTGGTCACGATCTGGCACACACTCCGAAGGACACAGAATCTGACTGTTGCGCAGCTTGTGTCGCTAATGTGGGCTGTGGTGCTTTCACCTTTTCACGTTCGCGAAGGCACTGCTGGTTGAAAAGGCCCGGTGGGGCCAAGAAGCATAATCCGGCCTCAGACATGCGATGTGGCGTTCGAGTGGTCGAGGCCACACAAGGTTTGCCTCCCACAGGCATCGTTTGACATGAGAGGTGATTCACAAGCAATGCCGAAAATTACTGTTGCAAGCAGACACAGCTTCATCGTTTTGATTCCGTTGTTCTTTCTCCCTCTCTCTCTCTCCCTCTCTCTCTGCCTCTTCTCTCTGTCTTGCAGATGGCACCTATCTATAGCTGAAGACACTTATGTAGATACGAGCAGAAGTAGTTGCATAATAACAACAATGACAAGAAGAGGAATAGTAATCACAAGAAAACACAGGAAACACAACAGTAGCTGACTCTGACCATGACATGATGATGATGATGATGTTGATTATGTGAACTTAGGTGTATGAGTATATATATATATACATACATACATACATACATACGTACAGAGAGACAGAGACAGACAGACAGACAGACAGACAAACAGACATACATGTGTGTATACATATATATATATATACACATACACGCATGATATGTTTGTGTGGGTGTGTCCGTGTTTGCAATTCCTTGTGGAACCTGCATGTAATCATACACTCCGTAGGTTAATGCGTAAGCATGTGCCGATATACAGTACACTCTTTTACCTGTGCACAACAAGTCACAACTTGTGCATGCACAGATCTGTGTACTTATCTATCTATCTACCTATCTATCTATCCATCTATCTACTTATCTATCTATGTATCTATCTATCTAGCTGCTACTGTAGCTATCTCTCCGTGTACCTACCTACCTACCGACCGACCTACCTACCTACCTACCTACCTACCTACCTACCTACCTACCTACCTGCCTACCACCTGCCTGTCTGCCTACCTACCTGCCTACCTATCTATCTATCTATCTATCTAGCCATACAGGCATACATACAGACATACATAAACACATATCCACACACTACATAGTTGACATGACCCAGTTAAGGCAGTCTCTTCCCAAGTCAGCAGTGCATGCGCCCAAGCATGCTCAGAAGCAAAAAACTCAATCATACAGTTTTGGAATTCGGAGCGGAGAACAATCAGCGATTAGGGTTTTAGATACAGGTGTTGACTTAATTGTTTAGGATTTAGGAACGAAGGCTGTGGCTGGGCCATGAGCAAAGCGCTTAGGGAACACACATCATTCAACAAGCTGTGCTGGACGCCACGGGCTCAAACTGGCTGCCGACCAACAGGTACTCCGGAGAAGGCCCTTAACCCAGCATCCCAAAGGCCTCCGTGTCTCAGCCCAGAAGAATCTGACGCAAGTAAACTTTGGCTATAACACAGATTGACAGGCTCCTGTTGCGTTTAGGATGCGCGTGACAGATGACTGCGGCACTCTGGCCTCATCGGTGCTGGCTGGCGTTGCAAGACCTGGCCGAAGCTGCTGATGGTGCTTCATTGGAAGGCCACCGCATGTTGTGAGTTTGTTGATCACTGCTTGGCTTCGCAGCCTCTTGTTGCCGATGGTTTGCTAAGACTGCAGACTGCAGTCTCAGCAGAGACTTGGTGTAGAGTCCGTGCAGTTGGCAACAGGCAGTCGGTTTTCCTTTTCGAAGCCCTGAGGCACCAACCGAGTCGGGCTGCCACCTAAACCAGTCGAAGGTCCTGCTCTCCACAGACTACCTGGAAGACGGCAGCCTGGCAGCTGCTAACTACTTCCTAATTTTTCCTTAATTTGGGGACCATACACCCCCTATTTTTTGAGGGTACCAGGAAACTCCTGGTAGACTATGAAAATTGCAAGCTGTGCAGGAGCGACCGTCAATCATGGGGGCCTGAATAATCCGACTTGGGTTTTGGGGTACAACAGTAGACTCAGTAGACGTATATGGGGACTGCAAGCGAATGTTTGAATATCTATCAAATTAAGATAGGCTTGAAGGGAGAGGCATTGGGGTGACAGTGAGTGTTTTCTCGTATTCGCACGCAGGGGTCAGTAGGTGGACGCCTTCTCACATCTAACCAAGGTGCCCCTGTCAATGCCAGCGCACCCTCCAGCACCACCGTGGAGCTGTGGGGTGTTCCTGGCCTTAACATTGGATTCAGGGAAGATCAGAAACACTGCAGGGAGTGCTGTGCATAGCACCGGCCGACTCTGGACCGAGCGGTGTACCATACAAAACGGTGTAGGGTTCAGGGCTACGGGTCACGGGAAACCGTGGGGTTCGAGACTTCAAGGTACTCAGTGGCGAGTCCTGGACGCGAGGTGCTGGGAGGGAACTTTTCTCGAAGTTCTGTTGGACGTGTCCTGAAGCCAGCACGAGCATCAGCCAGATGTGCTTCCGTTTCTCACTTTTGAGCGGTGGCCTCGTCAAATTCCACAGATGTTGGCGGCTTGTCCGTGAAGTATGCGTCTAGCGAATGAGTTCAAGAGTTCTGGAGATGACAAAGGTTTACATTTCTTTGAGCAGCCTTCACCAAAGACGTGCCACGACACTCCGGGACTTTCAAAAAAACACAACGGCGAGGCCGCGACTTCTTCGGCAGGGGGGAGTCTGAGGGCGAGGAATCGGTCTCCTTGAACGGCAGCGAGGAGCGAGGGTAAGTTTGCCGGGTTTCCGGCCCGGTATGAACCGTGCAGTACTGTCGTCGCCCGGGTAGCTACCACTACCGTTCCTTACTGGGGGGCTCGTTATGATAGTTTTGGGATATCCTAACCCCAAACTCGTGTTCTAATCTCAAGGCCTCCACATGTAAGGGTGTCCTGAGACATTAAGCAACTTCGGAAATCGACAATGCAGAGCTTTGGGCTTGAAGCTGTAGCACTGTAGCATTCAAATGGTTTTCTGCTCGCGGAGCAGAGGGCGTTCGAGGTGTGTATCACAATACCACTTTGCCTCACATTTTGTCGCGATAGTCGTGCATTTGCCCCAAGTGCGGGGCCAGTGTAAACTCCTAGCTGAGTACGGCTGTTACGGACAATTCGCTGTGTCTTAAGTCAAGCTGACGGCTCGAGGAGGATTTCGACGAATCGAGATGTGGAGACGACGACGATGTGCAGGCAGCACCATATGAGTTGAAGTGAATGATGTGTTGACCCTGTCACCTGTCTGGTTCCAGCGCTTTCACTGACTTGTGTCGACAGGTGGATGGTGACAGGTTCTGGCAAGAGAAGGAGCAGCTTCCGTTCGACGGTCGCTTGTCCTTGCCAGGGTCGGCCTTGTACATTTCGAGGAATATAGCTCATGGTTTGAATCTTGTTTTCACTAAACCGTGGGTCAGAAGTGAAGGCCGTTGTGGCCATGTTTTGCTCCAGATGCGCCTGAGCTCGCCCTGAGGTCTTTTGCTGACCAACGAACATGTGGGCCAGATGTGGCCCAGCCGAACTGAACCTGCGTTAAGTGCTGACGGAAGGCATCGGATCTGCTTCGTTAGATCTGACAGTATTGCGTGCTTTTCTTGCGGTCCCATGTCAGAAGAAGGTCAGCTTCAATTTTGGAGCTTGATGCGGGGGGGGGTCAAGGATCCCAGGCACAAGACACAGGATGTCAAGGTTGCTCATGGCATGCAAAGTGCTAAACTGCTAAACAGGTGCGTAAGTAGAGACACTTGTGAGCGTACCGCGATATACCCTATAAAACCTATAGGCTCATCTAAAGTCTAAATCCCTAAGCTCTCAAACCCTAAACCCTGAACGTGCACTTTTTCGGGTCTTTGTATTGGCCTTGCCTGACAGTATCCTGGACTTGGTGACACGCGGACAGTGCAGTCGTTTGCTTCTGAGACCTCGCTACAGACCTTGCCAGGCTTCTCCGAGTCTGCGTGTCCACAAAACCCCTAAACCCTAAACCTTAAACCCTAAACCCGAGGGAAAAACCTTAAACCCTAAACCCTAAAGCCCAAGGCTAGTCCAGGAAGTGGCGGTCGGTGGAAATCATTGCATTCTGGTGACCGATGCCGGCCATGCCTTCGCCTACGGAAGCAACGGCAGGTCGGCGCTGAGGTGTTTTCTAGTAGTTCTAGGCACAAGGGTAGTTCTAGATCAGGATCCCTTTTAGGGTCTATTTTTAGGAAAAGCGCGCCGCATCATAATACTGGGGGCTTAAAAGGGACCCTAATTTAGAGAACTACCCATGAGAAGAGCTACAGAGAATAATAGCAATAACTATCCGAGTGATTCGCTCAGCCATGCAGGAGGCAAAAATCGTAAGAGTGATAGCAACCAAGAACAATACTGATGATCATCTCGAAGATGCTGGATGATTCTGGTAATGACAACGATCAAGGTTTCTTTGTGGGCGGATCCTCAGTTAATTGATACTCCCGCCTCATGCTGAGATAAGTCCCATGCCCGACTTGCCCAGTAGCCTCCTGCAACAACAGGGCGGATATTTTGTTGAGATATGGCGGCTTGGAAGGCGTGATCTTGCCACGGAAGTTTCTTCGCGGAGTCATGGTAGCACTTCCCGCCGCGGGTCGTAGTCCTCACAGTGGGGCTCATTCCTCTATTTTATGGTATATTTCGATATCATATGATGTTCTAGTATATCACACTGTGCTACAATCTGTCTCCTGCCCACATCAATTGTCGGTTCTGGGGATTGTTTTATACGTGCCCAACCAGTGGAACCGAGAGTTTGTGTGAGTGTGGATACACATACCCAATGTACCTGAGCGACGGCTTTGTTTATGCGGCACTTCAGGAGTTCACAGGTGAACACGTGTTGGTGAAGTACAGTGCCGGTTGCCATATCGATCATGTTTCAAGGTCAGGGCGGTCGGGCAGCGCTGCTCAGCATGGGTGAGTTTTGTTTTGCAAGTGCTAAGAAGGCAGGAAGGAGATAGAGACGCCTGAGTCATATAGATGCTAGCATCGAAGCCAGCCTGCCATTCCGTGAGGGGACAGCTGGGGCTCGGAGACTTCAGCTATGAGGCAGGGACCCTTTTGATCTTCAAGCAACATAATTGATAAAATATAACATGATATAATTTAATATAATGCAGTAAGATAAAATACAGCACAAGACATACCATGTACTACTTGTGGTTTTGTTGGTGCTATCGCTAGTCGGCATAGCGCACCGAAGTGACTCTTGGCAAAATGTGGTCGTTTCTGCACAAGGCGCTTTGCGAAAGTATTCTGCAGCGGAGCACAGTAAATCATCGTGATATCGGCTGCAGATCATGCTTCCAGGAGCACGATCCATCCAGCCTTGCTCTCGCCGCGATACCACCGCTGAAAGGACCAGGTGCCCAGAAGGGCCGGGGCTTCGGGGCTTAGGTGCTAAGGGGTTGCTGGGCGCTTAGGGTTTGGGGTTTGGGGTTCTAGCTGTTTAGGGTTTAAGGTGTTCCTTGTGTTTTCTCGTGACTCTGTGACCTCTATTCACGATGTCTCTGCGAATGTCTCTGATGTTCACAGGGTTGCTGACTTTGTCCCTGGTCCGCCAAACCTTAAACCCCAAGCCGTAGCTTGGTGCCCATGGATTATGGGCGGAAGGGAAACCTGTGGGTTACAAGTCGGAAGCTTGGCCTGATTTCGAGTAGCCTTCACTCTGGTCGATGATGATCCGGTAGTGCTATGATCGAGTCTGTGCAAGGTCTCTGGGGGGAAAGCTCCAATTGCGCCAGTCCTAGCTGTAATTGGGCAGGGACAGAATCCCGAGCTATCTGAGATGTGGGGTTGAAAGTCTAACGAGCGATGCTCGTTATCTCCTGCCATCTCTTCCGTGACGAGACCGGTAGTAGCGACGCAATGTCTAGCCGACTGGTACCTCCAATGCCAGTGTCAAGTTTTCAAGACGGCAAGCTCCTCTAGTCCCTGGGTGTGCCAGGCGCGCAGCCTCAGAAAATCATCGGCGCAGCATGCGGAGGCCGCATCACTGGACGGAGAGACATGCACTGCGCGTCTTCCAGTCGGAGTACTGGGGGTACCAGCCCAGATTCGGCTGCATGACATGACCAATGCTTTAGCACCTGTCAGGGTGAAGACACTCTATGCTCTCAGTTCGATTGATGGTAAGCTTTCCGTGTCTTGTACGGCTATAATCACTGTTCACTGTTAAAAAAAAACCTTGGCTTTGCGCCATGGCATCGAAAATCTTGTGGTGACCCAGTAGCCTGTCGATCCGTGAACACCAGGGGCTGCTCACATCCTCGCATTCCTGCTCTGTCAAGCTCTTGTTAACGAGACAGTGTGTGGTGTGAATGTGGTTTACAAGAAAGCGGACATGTTCAACCTAATAGAAGATTTTTGCTTGCAGCAACGCAGAGCACGAGAGGCGAACACACTTTGCTTCTTACGAGAGATGTGGATGGCACGGCGCAGAAGGCTGGATGATTTTTCCGCACTACTGCGAACCACTCAATGTCTCTTGTATTTGGTTCAGGAAATGGTGGTGTGACATGGCAGGAGGTAAGTGGTGCCTACGGACTCGCATGATCTAGGGACATTTGGGGTATCGCAGGGTGGCAGCAGTAGCTGCCAAGTGCTATCGATCCTGGCCTGCACTTCATTCATTCATCACTGCCAACAGGCCTTCATCTGCGGGGCATGGGAGGCCTGTGGTTTGGACAGCTGTCAGGACACGAGGGGGGGGGGGTTAAAGCCGCTGGTTAAACCGGTCTTGAATCCACAGTTTGTCTCAGCGTTGACTACATAGTACGTAGGAGTTGTCCATAGCTGCGCTTTTTGCTTGGTCCGGTCAAGCAGAGTCTGGCCGTTTTGTCGAGAAGCGTGTATCTGTGGGATCTCATGTCCGACAGGACCGGGCCACACCCACCCTGCTGCCGAACCCTGGCCCGAAGCATCGGCAGGGAGCGATGACTTCCGAAATACCTGTCGGTATGTAGGTATGTAAAGGTGGCTGACCAGCTGAGGCAGAGTGTAAGTCAGAAGTACTACGACAGCGGGTCCTGCACAAAAATGGCTCGACAGGGATTTAATTCCGGATGGCCAAGAGCCAGCATGATCCTAGGTTCGAGCACAGCGTCTCCGCAGTAGCTGCCCGCGTGGGATGCAGCTGCTGTTCGGTGGCTGAATCTGACTCCCAGTCGCTGGGATTCGCTGGCCGTGTGAACTCAATGCAGATTCAGGTGTCTCTGACAGTGTTCTGCAAGGGTCCATCGCATACGGTTGAACTTGCTGGCACCGAGCACTTGCTTTTGTGAAGCCTGCGACGATGCATTCTTTGGAGGTCTTAGATTAAATTGAGACCTTCTAAAGGGCAGCTCGTCCTTGCCTTGCAGTCGTTCACTTGCTATGGTTTGACGAAATTATCGCCTGTGCAAGCAAAGGAAAGGCCATCTTCTCTACCTTTGGGGTGAAGTCGATTGCTGTCCTTGCCCTGCCCCTTGGCGTGGAATCGTTGATGTGGGCTCGGGCAGGCCATCAAGTATTCAAGTAAAATCAGTCCGCCTCGGTGAGGTTCTGCGGGCCCGAGGCGGGATGGTTTGCAGACGAAATCTGCTTGGATAAGTGTGCTGAGGATGTGCTGGATCAGCCGACGCCATGTTTCCGACTGGAGCGACCAGTCCGGACACTGACACTTGTCGTGCACATCCCGAAGCCGCGGTACCTTCCTTATCGTCGTGACATGGCAAACACAACGCGTCTTTGTTGCTTGGGACTTTGCTGGCTTTCCAGCTTCGCACCGAACTGGTGGGGAACAGAACTAAGACTTTTGAGATTCCTGCACCACTACCAGGCTACCAGGATCAGGAGACCTAGTTGGTCGGCTGTAAGTTGAGGAAGATCACAAGCAACAAAATTTTGCTGGGCTACGAATTTACATCTCTGTATTTGCACTATTAATTGGCCTGCACTTTGACCATGACTCATCATGGGCAGTGTTGGTGCTGCGCAACTGCAACCGTGACTTGCAGATGTAGCTTCGTGCCGTCTTCAAATCAAATTAAACATGTGAGAGAGAGAGGGCAACTACGTACATGCAAACGCGTATACATAGACAGATGCATGGCATATGCAGTCGCAAACATGTTCGCAGTGTGTGTCACCCTGCTACAAGTATGGTGACCTACCTACCTACCGACCTACCTACCTACCTACCTACCTACCTACCTACCCAAGTACCTACTTTCCTAATTACCTACTTTCCTGCCTACCTACCTAACTACATACCTACATACAGATATACACACATGACACACACAGGCAGACAGCCAGACAGACAGACAGACAGACAGAGATTACTGACAGCGGTGTACGCCCCCTGTGTTTGCGAACGGCTGTGGGCGCGGGTAAGTGGAGAATGCCAAACTGCACGCGAAAAGTCGAAAAGTGGTAATGATTAAAGATTCTGCGCGAAAAACCAGAAAAGTCGAAAAGTCCTGAAAAGTAAACCATTGCAGCGAAAAGTCAAAAACTACAGAGAAAAGCCAAAAGTCGAACAGCCGCGATAGTCGACAAGTCAAAAAGTCGGTATGTAGAAAACACAACGCAGCAAAAACCGAAAAAGTAACAAGTGGCACACGTCTGCAGCCTCGTGGAACTGCGTTTGTCTGCAGTAAGCAAAGGCAGATCCAGCATAGTGTCAAGAATTTCGGATACTGGGGGGAGGTGTTCTGGCCTTGGGGCCTCTTTCAGATTGAAACCTCGTCAAATTGAAGCACGGGAAAGGATGTAGGGTTTCACTAAGTTTGCGAGGTGTCCATGGCACAGGGAACTCGACGTTGAAGAGTATACAAAAGCACGCAAACATCTGCATATGCTACAGTATGTGTGTGTAAACAGAAGCAGCAGTACAGTTGCACGTGCCTACATATGTAGACACACATAGGTAAAGGTATGTACATATATATATATTCATGTGTATATATATATGTATGTGTGTGTGTTTATGTATATGTTTACACATATGTATATACACATGCACACCACTGGAACAATGTTTGGTGGCGCATGAGGCTGTAGCTTCGGAGGTGTTCGACTTTGGGGATGCAAGTTCCGTGCAGCAGGGTTTTTGAGACGTGAAGCGACGAACACTGAACTTGGATAACAGTTCCTGTGAATCCCTATGCTGTTTTGCTGTTTCGGGCAGTGAAGGACCCCAGATCAGCCCCCGCCTAAATCGTAACCATAAAACCTCATCAACTCCGGTAGAAACATTTATAAACACTTCAAAGACAAACAGGGTAACCCGAGTACAACAACAGAAAAATCAAATTAACGAAACTTCCGAATCCTCGCGGAAACCACGAATTTTGGGGCCTTAGCGATGTGAAAAATGCTTCGGGGCACGATAGTGCGCGGATCTTTGAGGAATACCATTATGAAGCGCTCCGCCTCCATCAAGAGGGTACAAAAATCATTGGAAACCGTACAGCTCTAGAAAAACACGACAAAAACCAGTGTCTTTCAGTGCTTAGTTAAAGATACGAACAAACCCCATAGCTCTTTGCAAACCCCAGGCGCTTTTCAGAACCTAGCTAAAGCCTATAACGCCCTATAAATCGCCAGATGCTATGTCGTCCTGGAGCCGTGAGAGGGACCCTTCAGGGATCTGCAAATCGAACCCCAGAAGGCCCCAACAGTCGAAAACCACGAAACGTCCAACAAGTGCAAGAAAACCCGAAGAGTCTAAAAGTGCAAGAACACCCGAACAGTCGAAAAGCCCGACGAGTCCGAACAGTGCAAGAAAACCGAAAAGTGGAAAAGCCGAAACGGCCGAGAAGTCCGAAAAGTGCAGGAACATCCGAAAAGCCGAAAAGCCAAGTCCGAAAAGTGGGAGGCAAAAAAAAGTCCGAAGAGTGCAAAAAAAAAGCAAAGACTAAAATATCCGAAAAGTGCAAGAAAAGTCGACAAGTCAAAAACTTTTCGACTTCTCGAATTTCGCTTCGGCTCTCTGCTTGTGGAAACCAACGGCTGCTTGCGTACCTAGCAACGCCCCTACACACCTATACCTTACCTACCTACCTACCCACCCGCCCCACCCCACCCCACCCCACCCCACCCCGTACTACATGCGTACATATACAGACACCCAGACACCTTGCACGCACATGCATGCACACAATGTGTGTAGAGAGGGTTTGACGTGGACACATAGGGTTTTCAAACGGAATGAATACACATTGTCGGTGAGAACACGAACTGTCCAAAAAAATCCCGAGGAGTTTGCCCACCACGCGGAAACAGTTTCTCTTTTTGACCCCAACTAGGAGAACTTCCCAAGGCATTTTGCTTTGGCCCAATAACAAACTTGACAAACAAGTCCGGCTGTCGTTCCTTGGCTTAACCTGAGAGCTGTGCTCAAATTTTAACAGCTTCTGTCGCCCTGGGAGTCGGTGCCAGTTTCTTCAACAAGATTACAAAATTTGGAAATTCCGAGCTGACAGCTGTTTGCAGGTTTTGTACACGTTTTGCTTTGTAAACCCTTTCGCCCGTCTTTGGTGCGTAAGCGCGTAAATATGTTAATATCATGTTTTTGCAAACAAGCCACGCTTCATAGCTTAAGTTGGTATGTGTCGTTTTTGTTTTTTCCTGCCAACAGCTTTTCCGGACACGCCTTCGCAAGACCTAGAGACCACTGCAACCCTCAAGCTGCTAATGCTTGAGCAGCAGTCAGACATGCATACATGCATTCATTCATCTGTACATGCCTGTGTGTATGTGTACATGTAGAGATAGACAGATCGATAGATAGATAGTCACCAGCGGCCATCAGACCCGGCGCACACCAGCGGATGCCTGCATCCGCATGCCGGGAGAAAGAGGGGGCGAGAGAGAGATCGGGGAAAACGATGCGTGTACTTTTCGCAAGATGTGCACAGACTGAAATCATATGTTGACAGTATCTTGTGCCGTTTCAGTTGGTTGGCACATCTTGTAAGCTCTCAAACTCCCCCAAACGACTCGCAAAAGACTGCGGGTAGGCATATTGCCCGGGGGGCCTGACCCGCCCGCTATGCCTGGGAGAAGAACAGGGAAAGAGGTAGAGAGGTATCTAGACACACAGATGCAGCATGTGTGTGTGTGACCGTGAAGTCTGCATCTTCTCGTTTTGTTCCCCCTGAGGAAACTTGGCTCTGCCTTCGGCCTGGCCTTGGACACGGCTGGAGAAGTTTTCGTGCCTCTGCTTGGCTGCGGGTTTAAGATTTGAATAGGAAATGTTCTTTCGCAAGCTCCCTGTGGATGACGACGAAACACGGAGAGGTTTCTTTAGATTACCGAGCCTTGCTTGCAGTTCTTGTGCTAAGTTGTAACATCCTGGCATCCCGCCGAAAAGGCTTGAGGGCTTCCCTGGCTGGGCTCAAGCCGTGGTATGTTACTTGCACGAGCCAAGACCGCACCTCCGGACGTTTGCTTGCTTCAACTAAATCCTGAGATCGCACCTGCCCCAGAAACCCCATCATCGACGGGCATATCTTGTGAGGCGTGGGGCGACAGCACCTATGAGGAGCTGGGCAACGCCCGGGCCGAAGAGTTCAACAGGGTTTTTTAGGGTTGGCTGTTTGGGCAGACATTTGTTCGCGAATTTCTTTGCATGGTTGTCTCGCGGATTTTCTTTAGATTCTATCCCCCTCAAAAAAATTCCGCACACAAATTTGCGTGCGCCACCGGCCAACAATTCCGCGTGTCAAAACGCACAAAAATCCAGCAAACCATGCCCAGAGAGCCAATACGAAGGTTTTAAAAGTGGAATGATCCTGAACGTCAAGGGCATGTCTCCAGCTTGCCTCTCGAGAGTTTTCCGTCGGACAGTGCCCAAACCAGAAGACGAACAGGTGGTGCTGTTTTTGCTGTCTGGTATGCATTGAAAACCAGATGCTGTGCAAGTATGGGTTGGTTGAAACGGATCATTAACACAATTGCACCATGTGCACACAACGGAGTGCTCATCCGACTGAAGGAATCAGCACCCAGTTTTGTTTGCTGTTGTGCCCGTAACTGGAGCTGGACCAGCCGAAACGGAATACTCAGGAAATACTGAAGTCTGCTGCCGGACATGCCCCTCGTCTTGCCGTCTCGCAGGCCCCGATAGAGCCGCGGGCGCCGCACAGCCCGTCACACGCAGAGACCTCGCAGCTTCCAGGCGCGTGTGTCCGATGATCGCGAGTTCAGTCTCTTTCATCGTTGCTCGAAATGTTAAACACTCTGAGTAGTTACCAGGAACGAAGCCGGATCGACAATGCAATGAGGGGTGATACTTGTCGTCGTCAGCGTCATAAGTAGCATCTTCTTCGTTTGCACCATCGCCATCGTCAAGATATTCGTCACCAGCATCAAATCTACCTTGCAATCCTCGATATTGTCATTCAGTTCCTTTCACTGCCGCTACATGTTCGGGCAGAGGATCTTCGGTCCTTTGCAATCGAGTGGGTTCAGCTTCACTGCTTCGTCTGGATTGTCATAGGGAAATGCAGGTGTAGGAGAAATGGAAAATGCAGGCCCGTATAGTCCACAGTGATACTAAAATATCCCTAGCGCCATAAGGATGGAGGCCGTAGCACTAACTCTAGATTGCAATTGATTGCCATCTCCTCGACTGACCGAGTTCCGGGAAAAGTCGTCCTCCCTCGCGATCCAGCTCCGCGAGCAGAGGAGAGGTTAAGGCACATATATATATATATACATATATATATATATCTGTATTTCTGTATANNTATATATAGACATATATACATATACATGCGCACATATACATATATGTACACTATATGCTGTAAAATAGCTGTTTCCATATCTGACATACTGTAGATCTTGTATCATTTTATGTCATAATATTATGTATCATCATTATAGGCTTTTCCACGGCTGTCCTTGTGAAGCGGAGCAAGCTAGGACGCGGCTGCCAACAAGAAGGAGGGCGAAGACAAGCCGAAGGCTCGACCATGGAACTGTGAATGCAAATGGACCCTCTTTTTGCAATCCGCCCTATGTTTCGAGCCCTCGTGCCACCACGATCTATTATGAACATTTGCATGTGTAGGTGCGTGTGCGCGCGTGTGTGTGTGTGTGTATGTATGTATGTATGTATGTATGTATGTAGGTAGGTAGGTAGGTA
>CAJNJA010006621.1:0-16767 GCA_905231915.1 Symbiodinium necroappetens
TATTAGGGTTTATTAAGGTTTATTAGGGTTTATTAGGGTTTATTAGGGTTTATTAGGGTTTATTAGGGTTTATTAGGGTTTATTAGGGTTTATTAGGGTTTATTAGGGTTTATTAGGGTTTAGGGTTTAAAGTTTAGGGCATTGACCTTTCCACATCACCTGCCAAGTGCCGCAGCAACTGGGGCGTTTTCAATTTGGAGTAGTGATTTGTAGTGGGTCCTTATAGCAAGGATTGTGCTGGCTGCTTTGAAGTTTCGAGGCAGAAGTATCTTCTTTGTCTTCCTTACGGAGAAGCCCGCTACATCTTATCTTAAAGCCCATGTTAAGTAATGTTTGTGGAGGGTTCCTCCTAAACCCTAAGCCCTGACTTGTCTGAAACTCCCGATTAAGGCCTTGACGGCCATGCAGCAATTCATCTCCTTCTTTTGCTTCATCCTCCTGTGGCTTGGCTGGAAGAATGCCCCCCTTCCCCCCCCATCGGGACTGTTGATGAGATAAATCCTGCATTACCCTAAGGACCCTAAACTATGGGAATTGGGGTCTATTCCTTATTATGGGGTAATGCAGGATTTATATTCTCAACCGGAGGACATAAGCCCTAAACCCTAAACCCTAAACCCTAAACCTTAAACCCTAAACCCTAAACCCTAAACCTTAAACCCTAAACCCTAAACCCTCAACCCTAAAAACCCTAAACCCGACCTACGGACCTTTCCAATTTTAAGACCGTCTTGCGGAGTAGCGCAGTGCCGAGAAGCTTCGACTTACGGGGCCTGGGCTTAGGGCTTAGGGCTTAGGGTTTTAGGGGTTAGGGTTTAGGGCTTAGGGCTTAGGGCTTTAGGGTCTCGGGTTTAGGGTTTAGGGCTTAGGGTTTAGGGCTTAGTGTTTAGGGTTTAGGGCTTGGGGTTTAGGGTTTTTATACCAGCGTTTTCAATCCTGAAGGGTCCCATGGTACCCAAATAGTATATAGTTTGGCCTCAAAGTAGCTATATAGGGACTACTTTAAGGCCAAAGTATATACTACTTGGGTACATGGACCCTTAGGGAATTGAAACTCTATTGCTTTAATGTTGCGGAGGAGTGCCCCGTGGGTTCTGTTAGGATTCCATGGGGGGATGAGATCCTGTGCCTTGTCTTCGTCCCAAGGGGGAGGGGGGGCCTTAAAGAAAGGGCGTTTGTTCATTTTGGGGTCTATGTTGCCTGGGTTTCAGTTCTAGGTACCAACTTCGCAAGGTTTCCTTGCCCCTCTATCATCTCTGCTACGTGACTTTCAACAGAAGACTCGTCTAATTGTTAAGGCTTCTACCTTAGTCCCCGTACTCAGCACCGTAGTTTGTTTGGACTTCAGCACCAGATTCCAGATCGCGGTTGTGAGTGCTGGTTTTTGGAAATGTCCGCGCAAGACTCTTGTGAGTCCGCTGCTGGCTAAATCACTATGCTTTACGGAGTGTTCTAAGCCTAAGCCCAAAACTGTAAAACTGTACATCAAAATCGAAACCCTAAACCCTAAACCCTAAACCCTAAACCCTGAACCCTGAACCCCAAATCCTGAACCCTAAATCCTGAACCCCAAACCCTAAACCCCAAATTCGAAATCTCAGACCACCAGACTTTCAATCCTGAGCTCCTAAGCCCTACGGAAGCTCAAAACGCCTGAAGCCCAGCTCCTAAAGAGATTGAGCCTGAAACCCTAAACCTTATACTCCGTAAAACCTAGAATCCCTAAACCCTGCACTCTATGATCTCGAAACCCCGAACTCTACTTTCCTTATAACCCCTAAACTCTATAATCCCTAAACCCTGAACTCCCCCTGCACTCTGTTTATCTCTACCTGGACCCTAAAGAACCTACCTTTTACGGTGCCTTATTATGAATTCTTTATATGAGTCCTTAAAAAAGGTAGGTTATTTGGGGTTAAGGTCATCCCTAATCCCATCTTAGGTACTTTGCGTTGCAGCGTGGATGCAGAGAAGTTGAGAGGACTTCGCAGGCTTTGGAATGAAGATGAGGGCTCTGGGATGTTTTAGGATTTTAGGGCTCTGAGGCAAGGCCTTTAAAAAGGGTTCAAGAGGGTTTTATGCTGTTTTATGGCATCTTTGTAAGGTATGGGATTCCGGATAGGAGATTTAGGGATTTGGGCTTGGGTGGTGGGGTTCCGGGTCTCTGGGACTTGAACAGATTTTTGGAAAAAGAGTTGGGTGAGGCTTTGGTTTAAGATGTTGCAACTGTCATGGTTTAGGGTTTAGGGATTGGTCACCAGAACCCCTGTGGGTTTGAGTGTTTCAATACAGATGCCTTCTTGGATCCACGGGCATCGCCCCCCCAGGCCCCAGGGGCCCGAAATCCTGAGGCCAATGCCGCTTCATGGGCAGAACCCCGCTCGCTTTCGGCAGCATAAGCTCTAAGCACTAACCCGGAACAGTGCAAGCAAGGGAGCCGAAGGGGCCTCCATGTCGGAATGGTCTGAGTCTTGAACTTGAAGTCCTAAGAGGAGACCCAGCTTGCAGTATACAGGGCTTAGGGTTTAGGGTTTAAGGCTGTTGAGCTTCCTAGTCACCCCTTTATCCCAGACAATCCTCCGAGGTACTACACGCCTTACAGGCCGGGTTCTGCTCCGCATTCAGGGAGCGTGGTTTCCCGAAGTTCGGACTCGCGAGTTCAAGTCGGGGTTCTTGGGAAAGGGCTTACTTCAACTTCATGTGCCATCACCTTAAGCCCGAAACCCGGAGCTCGGAATTACGGTAACTTGAATACTAGTTAAGTGTGGAGGTGTTTCTGTGTTTAGGATTTTCGGGATTTGGGGTTCGGGTGTTCGGGGCAATGATGGGTCGGGGGATGCCTCTTTATTGTTTCCGGTGGGCCTCGCAAGAACCCAGGCCCTACGGCTCAGCCCGCCGAAAGGCTAAGGCCTCGGGACAGAGGCCTTGTTATTAGACTATGAAGTTTGGGGTACATTATTATGCTGTAGTCATCACAAGAAGCCCTATAAGGCATACTGCTGGCAATTATCCTGGTTCTTAACCTACAGCATCATCGTATCGCCCGCAGCCCGAAACTTTTTGTTTTGATGCCTCAGCGACTTCTGACAGGGTCCCTGAAACCTAAAGCTGAAACCCTGTAAACACAAAACTCTGGAACCTAAACCCCAAAAACCGAAACCGTACACCCGGAAGACCTAGACCGTAAAACCCCTCCTGAAACCTACCACCTCTGAAAAGCCGAAAGCTACCTGGGAGTTTCCAAAAATTAGGGTACCTTGTTTTGGGGTCCTTATAATAAGGATCCTACTCTTTGGGGTACCATATTAGAGTCACCTATTTTCGGAAACTTCCACCTGCGCAGGATCGAGCCGAAGGTGCTGATTGAAGACTTTGGGCGCCTTGGTCCTACGAGGGTTCTGCAAGTTTTCTCTAGGGGTTTATAACGGTTGCTTCTATGAAGGTTCGACACGAATTTAGAGCTGTCAGGATGTGCGTTTTTTTTTTTTCTTGTGGGGGGGGGGGGGGCTTTGGGTTGAGTGATATGATCTGCTCTCTCTATGGATCCTGCTGGGGCGTTCTGGGCAGGATGAATCGGCTCGAAAGGATAAAAGAAAACACAAAAAGTTGGATAAAACTCGGTAGAATTCCGGATTCCCCTTTGCGAGTACTTGGTGAGGACACTTGGGTTCGGGTTTCCCTCCACCTACCTTCATCCAGCCGTTGGAGCCTTTGGAAAGGAACATCACGAAGAAGGAGTGCTGGTCCATCATCTCCGTTTGTATCTTCGGCCACTCGTGCTGAAAATACTTGAAAGGACGTCTCTACCTTCACCCAGCAACATTGCAAATTCTTTGTTAGGCTTCCAGAGTGCATACGCAGTGATCAATTTCTGAGGGACATGCACTACTTAGATTGAAACCGTAAATCCCAGACCCCGTATCGAAGAAGATTTGCTTTGGGGTTCCCTCTAGTGTACATCCGGAGAATGCGGATGCTGTGCACCTCATACCATTCGCTCGCAGCTTGTCGTCATGGTAACTGACAAACCAAGAGGCCCCCGAACTGCTTTAAGGCCTGCCACATCAGGTTCCGATGTTTTTTGGGGATATTAAATTCCGGTGTATTGAAGGCCTGCGACTTCTGCTTCTGACCATCTGGGCAAACGGTTTGAAGTTTTGGATGTTGGAGTGATGCTGTCTCAAGGCGATCCCTGAGGGTCAGGAGCATAGGTTTAGGTTGAGGGTTTGGGTTTTGGGGTTCCGGGGTCGGGGTTTAGATATCATGGGGTTTGTAACAGTGGTTACAGTATGCCGGGCACTGACAGGTCTGCTAGTGGCAATGCAGTGATCTTGCCAGAGCTCATTCATTACCCGAACATTATACCGTAGCAATATTGATGGTGCAGGCTAACACTAGTCATGTGCATCGATCTTCGCACACGATTTCATTAAACCCGAAACCCTAAATCATACTAAGGGTAATTTAGTCGTGAGCAAGATGCCAGCGAGCACGGCGTAGCAGACTCGTGGAGGTCAGTAAATGCAACAAGTCCGTGCCTACTGTTTGGCAGCAAGCCCCGTTTTGAGGCCTGTCAGGCTGCTGCGTGCGTGGGTCCTGGGGGTTCAAGCATAAGGGTTTGTGGGATCAATGTTTAGGGATGTTGGGTGTGGTTTCAGAATTCAAAGCTACGAATGTTTACCGCCAAACCCACCACCATACCAACTCTCAGGGAGCGTCTTCGCCTTGAACATCGCGCTGAACAACTTCAGTTTGGGGCCGCGGCCCTACGACCCTTTGTCCAGGGCTCACAGCTAGAGCTCACTTTCTTGCAACAACAGCACACAACTCGTCGGTAGCAGGTAGTAATGACACAAGCTCCAAATTTTGCGGGCTAGATAGTTTTGTTTTCATACCCCCCGCCCGGCTTCTTGGTTTAAAGCACATGGTTGCCCCGAAGCCAGACAAAACCTGCCTTTCCGGACGTCTGGAGCTGAGGGTGTGGGGGTTTCAGTGTTTAGGATTTCGGGTTTAGGTGCGGTTTAGGATCCGGGGCTCAAATTCAGAGTTTTCGGGGTTTAGGCTTCAGGGACTCGGATGAAGTGAGAAGACAGGTACATCAGCATTGCAGTGAACCTGATCATCCGATCCTGCCTGCCTCTGACGACCTTCCTGTCCCAGCAGGGGCCGTTTGTCCGCAAGGGTTTGGGTTTGGGGCTTTGGCCTACCTGGACCCTGACAGACCCAGGCTGTGTAAGGACTTCTATAAGGACATCATACTAATAAGGAGCTGAAAAACCCAGGCTTTGTAAGGACTTCCATCAGGACAATTAGTACGGAGACCTAAAACGTAGATGATTTGGGGTTAGGGTGGGGCTTAGGGCCTTCGGTAAAGGTTCTTGTGGTGCAGGCTTGCGGTTTTGGATGCAGCTTGGGGTTTAGAGGGTCTTAAGCTTTTAGGGTTTAGGGTTTATAAAGTTTAGGGTTCCGGGTTTAGGGTTTATAAGGTTTAGTGGTTTATAAGCTTTCAGGGTTTAGGGTTTAGGGTTTGGGGTTTAGTGTTTGGGAGGGATGTGGATGTTGTCCGCGAAGGCTCTGCGCCCTGGCCATGCTACTTGCAGCGAACCTACAGTCTCAGGTGTAGTTCTTCTTTGTTGCTTCCGCAAAGCTGGTTGATTTAAATATGAAATTCCAACTATAATATGATAAATTTGTGATATACTGTGGTGCAGTCCGAGATGATCTACAGTGGGATGTGAGTTTATTTAAACCCTAAACCCTAAAACCTATGAACCCCTCAATTATTCAGAGAAGGAGCACCTCGGCATCCATGGGTAACCGGAAAGGCCTCTGAGTAGAGAGACGACGCCAACTCCGAGGTGTTCTCATGTCCTTAGGGCTCAGGGTTTAGGATTTAGGGTTCAGGGTTTAGGGATTTAGGGTTTAGAGTTCAGGGTTCAGGGTTTAGGGCTTAGGGTTCTAAGTGGTTTTAAGGGGCTTTTAGGGCTGCTCTTGCGCCCCTCAACGTTGTTGCCCTAGACGCCGAACTTGTGATGTAAACCTGCGTGTGTGACTCAAGCTACACTTGACCTATTTTGGCGTCTTCCTAGAAGCCCAAAAAAGAGATTTCATTCCAGGGCCCGAATACCAAAGCCTCAACCCTCAAGCGGGTTTAGGGTTTAGGGTTAGGGTTTATAGGGTTTAGGGTCTAGGGGAAAAGACCCTAACTCAAACTCCAAGTCAAGGGGCAATGGGCATGTCATGTGGTGCTCTGGACAGGCTACACTTCTCCCCGGCAATTTGAGGTTTAGTTTGGCAATTTCAGGCTTAGTTAAGCCCAAAACAAACCTTAAACCCCAAAGCCCCAAAACCCCAAAGCCCAAAGCCCCAAACACCAGAGCTCACGGTAATCTTTTCTGAAACCCTAAACCCTACAATGGCCCTGGCCCACAGGCTAGCCATGTTCGGGCTCTACCCGCTCAAGCCATGGAAATTCTGCGAGATGCCTGGACGAATTGTAGCGTTGCATGGGGATTAAGGGTGGGGGTTCAGAGTTTATAGGGTTTCGGAAATTAGGATTTAGGGCCTTTGGGGTTTAGGGTTTGGGGGTTTAGGTTTTTGAGTGTCGGGTTTAGGCTCAGGTTTAGGTTGCAGGGCTGAGGATCTAAACCGTAAACCCCCGAAGCCCATAAACCGTAAGCCGGGTTTCGGGTTTGGGGATTATAAACCCTGAACCCGAAACCCCCGAAATCCCCGAGACCCCCAAAACCCCCAAAACCCCCCAAAACCCCCGAAACCCCTAAACCCCAAACCCCCAAACCCCTAAACCCTAAACCTAAATAACCCTAAACCTTCCCCAACTGTAAAAAAACCCTAAACCCTAAGCCTCAACCCTAAACCCTAAACCTTCCCCAACTGTAAAAAAACCCTAAAGCCTAAGCCTAAATCCTAAACCCTAAACCCTGAACCCCCAAAACCCCTAAACCCTAAACCCTAAACCCCCCCAAACCCCTAAACCCTAAACCCTAACTGTAAAAGAAACCCTAACCCCTAAACCCCAAGAGCCAAAAAAAAAAAACAAAGCCCTAAACCCTGTTAGGTTTAGGCCTCAGAGCCCCTTTGGGGTTGCATCCTCAAAAACTTCGGCCTCGGAGGCTGTGAGGGCGCAGCTTCGAGGTTCTGCAATGCCCCAAGGTTCCGGGTTTAGGGTTTAGAGTTCAGGGTTTGGGGTTTGGGGTTTAGGGTTTAGAGTTCAGGGTTTAGGGTTTAGAGTTTAGGGTTTAGGGTTTAGGGTTCAGGGTTCCGGTTGCTGAAGGAAGCTTCCTCAGATCACCTTTAACACCATACATCCTATATCACACGTGTATATGTGTATGTACATGTTTACATACATATCTGTATATAGGCATGTGTATATGTAACGATACACGCAGAGTTGAGCGCTGAATTCTCCACTCGGAGCTTTGTGGCTTCCTGTAAATTACTGATTTCAGCTTCAACGTCGTCTGGTGATGGCCATGAGACAGGTTTGGGCTTATGGTTTAGGATTTAGGTGGTGTTCAGGGTTTAGGATCTATACATAGGTGGGTTTAGGGTTTAGGATTTAGGTGGAGCTTTGGTTTAGGGTTTAGGGATTTAGGTGGGTTTTTGGGCCGAGGGTTCAAGTGGGAAGCACGACAGGAATGGCACGGCGCATGTACCGCCTGACGTACAGTTTGGCATACCGAGTTTCAAGGTTACGAAGCCCAGCTGCCCTTCGCCACCCCTAGCCGCAAGCATCAGTAGACCCCCAAAATATTGTGCCCAACCCCCTAAACCCTAAACCAACTCCTGAAGCCTGAACCCTAAACTCCTGAAGCTAAACACTGAACCCTAAACTCCTGAAGCCTGAACCCTAAACCCTAAACTCCTAAACCCTAAACTCCCTAAACTCCCTAAACTCCCCAAACTCCCGAAGCCGGAAGTCTGAGTTGATTCCCAGGATATTCCTGATGACCTTGGGCGTCTTCTGCGCCTGCGTCTTCACCATGGCCAAGATTATGGGTGCGGGCCTCGGGGCTTAGGGTTTAGGGTTTTAGGGGTTAAGGTTTTAGGGTTCAGGGTTTAGGGTTTAGGGGTTTAGGGGTAGGGGTCTCGTGGTTTCGGGTTTTTCAAACCGGTCACTAGGGTTCTGGGTTCATGAAGTACCCGAAGACGCCCAAACCCTGTGTTCCTCAAACCTGGTTCGCCAAGCCTGATGTTTAAACCTACACTTCGCACCGGAGGGGCTTTTAGCCGCTCTCGGGCACGCAGGCGGCATGCTTTCGGCTTGGGTGGGTGGAGATGTAGCAGAAACCGCGGGCTCCTGAGTTTGGGGGTTCAGGGCTCAAGATATTTGGGTTTTAGGGCGCTTAAACCCTGAATAAACCCTAGACCCGTGGCCTTTCCGGAGTCCAGACAGAACGGGCCATGGGAACAAGCAGCACAAGAACAAGAGCCTAAGACCCAAAACACCCTAGCCGTCGTCTTATCCTTAGTCTTAGTCTTAGTCTTATTCTTAGTCGTATTCAGATCCTTAGTCTTATTCATAGTCTGATTCTTCTTCTTACTATTGTTCTTAGTATTCTTCGTCTTATTGTTATTAGTGTTAACGTTAAGAGTGTTATATTGTTGGTGTTATTTTTGTTATTATTAGTTCTACGTTTGTTATTAGCATTATTGTTATTTCTATGCTTCACTATGTGTTATTGCGATGTTCTATGGATTGCTATTAATCTGATTAGTAATACTTTTATTTCTAGCAGCATCATTGTTATTTTGGTTCTTCAATACGTGTTTTTATTATTTTCGTCATTGTTATCATAATTATTATTACTATTATTATTGTTATTATCGTTACTATTATTATTTTTATGTATTTAAGGGTAATTTCAGTACTGCTATTATTGGTACGTACCGTTACTGCCATTAATGTTTTTTTATTATGCATGTGTTTTGTATGTTCGTTATTCTTACTCTTATATCTGTTGTTAGCCTTATTAGTTTCATTACCGTTGTCGTCGTCGTCGTTGTTGTTGTTACCATAATTGTTCTGGTGATCATAACCGTTACTATTGTTGTCATTATTGTTTTTGTTGCTATTAATGTTGTTTGTATTGTCGCTGTTACAAGGGTAGTTCTCTAAACTAGGTCCCATTTAGTGTCCTTTCCATAAGGGTGCCGCACTATATTGGGGACCTAAATTTAAAACGGGAGCCTAATTTTAGAGAACTGCCCACACGAATCATTATTGTCAAGCATTTCTCAGCGGCGGAGGCGCCGGGTCGCACGGGAAGTCAAGCAGCAACATGATCCTTGGTGCATCTCAGCCTGCACCAGGTTGGGTTTAGGGTTCCGAGGTCCTTAACTAGTCAAGGTAGAGTTTTGGAGGAGTAGTAATTGTATCCCTTGTATGTTATAGTTGGGTTTCGGTTTTTTGGTTCATTGGGCCAAGGGACCCTGCAATGACGACTTTAAACTAGTTAACATAGGAGTTTGAAGGGTTAACACTTAAGTATCCCTTGTATATTACTTCGATTAGGCGTGCTGGGCTCTGTTAGGTCGCTTGGGGTTTAAGGTGCACGTGTGCAGAGGTGGTAGCTGGCCGGGAGTTTCCAGAAATTCCCTAAACCCTAAACCCTTAACAATAAACCCTAAAGCCTAAACATGCTAGGGCGACGGCTTTGGGTGCAGGGCTCAGGGTTTCAGATCTTCGCTTCGAGAGACTGTGGATGTCAAGGACGCCCCTGCGAGCAGACGACCTTCCTGATGATCTGCTGGCTAGGGGGGTTTCTTTATTATGGTAAGCCCTACAGCCTACACGCTAAACTTAAAGCCTAAAGCCTAAAGCCTATAAGCCCTAAAGCCTAGACCCTAAGCCCTAAAGCCTAAACCCTAAACCTAAAGCCAAAGCCTAAACCCGAAAGCCTAAACCTTAAAAGCCTAAACCATGAACCCCCACAGCCTGGCCCTAACTTTTCTGCTTTGTCTCCGGGAGCTGAGTTCCTGCAATCTCCGCGGTCACCTTCTATGGAACCCTTGCCAAACACTAAACCCTAAACCGTTGTATAGGAATCCCTTCAGAGTCGGTATTGAAGCCATGTAAGATCCCTTCGAAGAGTAGGTGTAGAACTTAGAAGTCCTCTAGAGCCTGCCTAGGTGATCATCTGCGTGCTGTCCTTGCTTTGCGGCTCCCTGAACCTTGCTCTTGCAGGTGCCCGTGGCTTCTGAGTCAGTTCGGGTCTAGGCTTCACGGCTTACCCTAAACCCTAAACCCTAAACTTAGGGTTTTGAGGTTCAGGGCTGTCCTGAACTTCTCAGACCTGCTGCTGGGCTCCCTGTACCTTGCACTGCTTTGGAGCTGAAGGGTTCTGGGGCCGGGGGGTTCGGGTTTGCCCTTTTTTTCTGTGGTTTGACCTGAGATTTTTCTTCAGTTTGGGTTTGGATTTGGGGTTGTGGGGGAGGTCAATCTTCAGCTTTGGCGGTTGTGCGCTTACGCTTGCAAAATGGGCTGAACGACTCGAACAGGGTCTTGGGGTATACAATCGCGAATAATATAGGAACCTGATTAAGAAACCTTGGGTCTCTATGAGGGCTCTTAATATGAATCGCAATATTTTGGGTCCTTGTATGTTATAGGGCCAGGGTTTCTGAATCAGGTTCCTACAGTATTCAGCTATTCGACTTCCTTAAACCCTAAACCCTAAAACCCTAAACCCCTAAACCCCCAAACCCTAACCCCAAAACCCTAAACCCTAAACCCCTAAACCCCTAAACCCTAAACCGCTATTCGACCTCTTTTTTTTTTCGTGGTTTAGGCTCTGGCAAAAAGCTGCGTGGGGCTGAGTTCAAGCCTTATACTACCAGCCCTTAACCCTCGACCCTTCAGGGTTGAGGGTTTTGGGTTTAGGGTTCAGAGTTTAGGGTTCAAGTAGGGTTCAATTAGGGTTTAGGGTTCAGGGTTTAGGGTTCAATTAGGGTTGAGGGTTTGGGTTTAGGGTTCAGGGTTCAATTAGGGTTTTGGGTTTAGGGTTCAGGGTTTAGGGTTTAGGGTTTGGGATTTTGGGTTTGGGGTTTAGGGTTTAGGGTTCAGTTAGAGTTTAATTAGGGTTTAGGGTTTAGGGTTTGGATTTAGTGTTTAGGGTTTAGTGTTTAGGCTTCACGGTGGGTTGATCCGGGGTTTCTACAGTGTTTTCATAGGACTCAGTTTCTACTTTTCATTGCAACAAAAACTCCAAGGGATTATCAACAATATTGCGTTTTTACAATGAGTTATGTTCCGAAGGGCGCTTAATTAAGGCTCAAGGTTTGGGGTTGAAGCCAAGTTTACAACCTGAAAGGAAAGCTCCCAGACCCTACACCCTGGACGCCCTTAACCCTAAACCCCTTAAACCCTAAACCCCTAAACCCCCCAAAACCCTAAACCCCTAAAAAAGTAAACCCCCTAAACCCCCTAAACCCCCTAATAACCCCCTAAACCCCCAAACCCCTAAACCCGAAAGCCCAAGCTCCAGGGTTTTAGCAGCTTCCAGGGCCCCGGGTTCTCGAAGCCTCCGGGCTGCTAGAGCTTTAAGGCATGTCAGGGTTAGGGTCTAGGGTCTAGGGTCTAGGGTCTAGGGTCTAGGGGTGAGGGTTTTATGAGGTTTCAGCTTAGGGTTTATTGTGTAGGGTTTAGTGTTTGGTGTTTAGGGTTTATAGTCTAGGTTTTTGGGATCTGGAGGCTTTGCTTTCAGGTTGTAGACTCGAGCTTGCATCCTAGAAATCCCTAGGTTGCTTGATGTGGCTTTGCAGGTTTATGGGTTCTGGAGCCCGTCTGGAGTTTAGGATGTTTTTTTGTGGTCTGTGTGTTCAGAGGTGTTTATGGTGCAGAGCGTGAGGTTTTGAGGAAGTGGGATCGAGTGAGCGAGTGAGGATGTCCAGAAACTCCGACCCGTAAACGCCTAAACCCCAAACCGCAAGCATTAAACCTACACCAGCATTGAATCCTGAACCAAAAACCCTTAAAACACTACCGACCGGGCTGGGCGTGTTGGGGGTGGCGGTGTTTTCAACAGTCGCGCAGCTTTGCTTGCGACCAGGTGTTCTGGGCGAGATGAAGCTCAATGCCCCTTGCACTCTTCAAGCTTCACCCAGCTAGTCAGCACCAGTTTCTGCCTGACCGAGTCCTAAACCCTAAGCCCTGAGGTCTAAATCACGACGTAAAAGCCGTTCATATGGGTAGTTCTCTAACGTAGGGTCCCGTCCACAAGATACTACGGCAGCCCTATAATGGAAGAATAATACACAAAGGACCCTTAAACTTACCCTTAGTTTAGAGAACTACCCACATGCCTTTTTTCCCTTGGAGCCCGGGACTTCCGAGGAGGGGCTAGGATGTCAAATCTCGCAGTTTTCAGTGGTTGTTGAGCACTCCCTAAACCCTGAACCCGACACCCCTAAACCCTAAACCCATAAAGCCCCTAAACCCCCTAAACCCCTGAACCCCCTAAATTATTAAACCCCCTAAAACCTAAACCAGGCGAGACGAAGTTTATAATCAGTGTGTCAGCGTTTGGATCAGGTTTTGAGGCCTTAACTATTTTCTTGCCATGTTACCAGGCCTTGCAGAAAGGTCTGAAGTAGTGGTTCCAACATTCCCCCCCTTCTCTGATACAGTCCAAAGTATACTCTGAGGTCCTAGCATAGGCTCCTAAGTAGTTCCTTTTTGGGATTACTGTATAGGATTCTAAATATAAAACACAAAAAGGAACTACACAGGGGCCTATGGGTACTTCCTAAACCCTAACCCCTGAAACCTAACCTCGCACACTTCTTCGGAGCGCTCCTCTGGCCCTAAACCGGGCACAGCCCGGAACCGTCACGCCCAAGAGCCGTAAGCCCCCCCATCCGTAGCCGTAGGGATCCGAGTTTATAGGGCTTCGGGGTTTAGGGCTTAGGGTTTAAGTTCTCGAAAATTTACCCTAAACCCTAAACCCTAAACCCTAACCACAACCCAAAAGAGTTCAGTCCGAAGTAGAAAGATGCTTTTGGTAAATGAGAAGCTTAGGATCTGGTCTGCCCAGGTCTATGACACCGTGGCCTACATGTCCATCCCTGCCTTCCTTTTCCTACTTCCCTTCGCCATGCGCGGGGCTTATCCTCAAAAGCTTACAGATGAGAAAGTGGAAAGTTGGGCTCGAAAGGTTTGTAGAACGTGATACAATGCATCTTATGTAGGTATGCTTGCATGCATGTATGTGCGGGGATCAGGACTTCGAGTTTTGGTTTTTGTAGGTTACGGTTTTTGCCTTTCGTGGTTGGGTGAGGCAGTAGAGGTGTGGTTTCGGTTTTTGGTCCAGGTGTGCACAGCTGGAGTCTTCGGAGACTTTGAACCACCTCCGAACAAAGAACGCAGCTGCAAGTCTGAACAACTTGTTGTAAGATGCCCTTATACAGTCCATCCCCATTTCTTCTTTAAGATACGGCGAACATCTGTTCTAAGTAGGGAGGCCCTGTAGAGCATGGTGTCCCTACTTTCCGACTCTAGCAAAAACCAAGCTGCCAGATATTTGGGGCGAGTCTGTTGCAGACAACAGCAGCCTTGCCTGAAAGATCCTCACCCTTTAAATGTGTCTGTTGGTGGAGTTTTTGCAGGTTACTGTACTTGTTTATGCTTTTTTTGCTATACTTCTTCAGACCCCTATAGTGGGGCCGTTTAGTTTTCAGACTCCAGCCCGGATCCTTACTCAAGCCTGTCTGCTAGGTTCCTTGACAAGCCGGTTCCAGGGGAGTGGCCGCAGGCAGGGACGGTTTTAGGATGAAAGATAGGGTTTGGGTTTACGGTTACGGGTTTAGGGGTTCAGGGCATAGGACCCTAGACCCTAAACCTTGAGGGTTCAGGGTTGAGAAGATTCCGGATACCGGGGAGCCCAACCCTCCTAACTAGGGCAGGAGTGTTTCTAGAGGGTTTCCGGTTTCGGTGTCCTGGATCCGTCTCTAATGTGTTTCGGTTTAGGATTTGGGGGTTTAGTCTCTAAGGGTTTGGGGTGTAGAGTGTGCTGAGAATTTCTAAGGTATATAGCAAGTGACACTAAACTCAAGACTCAAGCGTCTGAAGTTGCATGTCCAATGGTCTGAAGTAGACGTGCATCATGTGCACCCAGCTGTCGGGTATCGCTTTGTTTCTTTTGGCTGCTTCAAAGGCTCGGAGTCTTCCAACGGAACGTGTCACGAAGCCCTGTCCGTTGCTTCCTAGTACATGGCGCCCAGAGACCGTGACAAGCCATAAACCCCAAGCCACCAACCCCTAAATGCGCATCAGACTTCACATACCCTAGGCTTGCATGCCATCAAGCTTTCAATGCACTGCACTCCCCCGCAAGTTTGCCTAAACCTCGACACCCTAAACTTCTCAAGCCTTCACAACAAGTCAGCACGAATCGAGGCTTAAAACTTAGAATTCTGCCGGAAACCTGACACAGGGAGCCTCAAGCGTCCCAGTCTAGAATCAAAGCTCTTAACGCCAGAAGCCTCACAGCTGAAACCCTGAAGGCCCAAGCCCAGCACCGAGTCCTCCAGCAGGTCTTTGGCGTCGACCATGCCACTGACTGGCAAATCCTGCGGCAGGTGACGGTTGGGGGGGGGGTTTAGGCACCCATAGGCCCTTTCAGCCCTTTAGATGCATGCAGCCTAAATCCCAGAGCCCTAAACGGTTCTCAGCACGATGGTAAAGCCTGAACCCTAAACCCTAAACCCTTCAAGCTCTAAACCCTAAACCCTTAAGACTCTAAACCCTCAACCCTAAACCCCCAAACAAGAAAAACAAACCTGAACCCTAGTCTTTGGATTCCCAGAAGTTTGATGCATGCATTCAGGTGGCTGTGATTGCACCCAAGACCTTCGCGCTCTTCGCGCTCTCGGGGGTGTCACCTCCCTGCACTGGGCGGTTTAAAAGTTGGTGGCTTAGGAGCTTATGGGTTAGGGTGTGTGGTGTAGGGGCTTATTCGAGTCAGGGGTTTTAGGGTTTAGGAGTTGTAGGGTTGGCATTTAGAATTTAGGGTGTTTGGGCTTTTGGGGTGTAGAGTTTGGGTGTTAAGCTGTGAGGGTTCAGGGTTCAGGGAGCTTAGAGCTTACCGCGCGGTTTAGGTCTTGACATCCTTGTCTTAGGACGCTTAGGATGGGCATGACACTTCTTTAGGGTTTAGGGTTTAGGGGTTTAGGGTTTAGGGGTGTAGGGGTTTAGGGTTTAGGGTTTAGGGTTTGACACTTCTTTAATCTTTGTTGGCCCTAAACTCTAACACCCCAAAGCCTAAATCATTGTGCAAACCGAGACACGAAGACTCGAACAATTGGCCGCAGCTCCACATTACGGTTCATGAATGAGAAAACCTCACGAGGCTCGCTCTGATTCTTGGACTCACTGCCGAACAACTGCTCAATAATGTGGAGGCCTAGGTATTATGCCAGGGTTTAGGGCTAGGGTTAGGGTTCAGGGTTTAGGGTAGGGGTTCGGGGGACGGTGCATGCTGTAAAAATACTGATTACTCTGTCTCAAGCCATCATGCCTCAAAAGTCGCCCCAACTCTGCCACCATAGTCCAAACCCTTGAGCGATTCTTTACTTGTTGTTCTCTAGCTTGGAATCTCATGGGGGTTCCCCCGAAAGACTACATCGCCCTTGTCATCAGGAGCTTGCTTTTACAGGGACTGAACACTACCCCTGGCTATCACCCAAACCCTAAATCCTAAGCCCAAAACCCATAAATGCCGGCTGCCAATGTCATGTCTTAAGGGAGGTTGCCTCACCGTGACGGGCAGTTGGCCCAGAGTCGGCTGCTGTACCGTTGCACCCTACAGTTGATAGGAATCCGTATAGGAACCCTCATAACTCACAACCGTTAAGGATTTCAGGGATCTATACGGGTACTATAAGGTTTCCAATAAGGGAACCCATATCTTAGAGTGTACGTATTCAACCTCACCTTGAAATAGGTACACATCCAACCTCAACTTTACAATAGAAGCCAGGCCAGAAAGTCGGGAGCATCAGTATCCTCATACCATCTCATACCCTTAAGGTACAATACAAGGAACCCTGGCGCTCGTCATCCTCAAACCATGTTCCAACTAAGTCACTATCAGCCCGGAGACCCTCAACCCTAAAGCTTATATCCTATGCCCAAGTTTCTGGTGTTTCACGATAAGCCCTAAGCCCTAAACCCGAAGCCTTAGACCTGAGGTTCTCTTTCATGTCCTGGCCTCAGATTGATGGGGGAGGTCACACTTAGTGCTCCTTCAGGGCTTAGGCTTTAGGGTTTCGACAAGTAGCTAGGTTCCTGAGTAGTACCCTTTTGCCCTTTTGTTTTTGGGTTCTCCTTATTAAAACCGAAGATTAGGAAAAAGGGTACCCCTGTTATTTAGGGCTCACTCAGGAACCTAGGTAGGGAGCAAACGAGGCTGGGAGTATTAGGAATTTAGGATTTAGGGCCTTAGGCTCCTCACAGTAAAGACAATTCTATTTAGCACGAGGGCTCTAGCATGGAATCAGGGCCCCCCAAAACCAAAATAGGGCTGGCATTTTGGTACTTAATATAGGGGCCTTAATAGATAGAATAGGGCTTTGGTGTATATGGTACTATACATATAATAAGGAACCCCCCACAAAAAATAGTATCGGTAAATATTTAGGCATCTATATTAATTCCATAATGCAGTCTAGATTAGCCCTAAACTCTAAAACCTAAACCCTAAACCCCTAAACCCCGAAAAACCCTAAACCCATAAAAAACAAAAA